>BMAO01034463.1:0-129766 GCA_019973975.1 Trichonephila clavata | reverse complement strand
AACACCACTTGGGGGTCTATTTTCTCGAAACCCATTTTGTAGCGTATCTCTACCCTATGAGAGGAATCTGCATACCAAATTTCAAGAATGTGCGTCTAATAGTTTAAAAATCGGAATAATTATTTATATCTCCCCTTAACCCTCCGCAACACCCCTTGGGGGTCAATTTTCCCAAAACCCATTTTGATGCGGATATTTGCTCTATGAAAGAAACATGCCTACCAATTTTCAAACAGGTAGATATGATAGTTTAAAAACGGAAATATTTACCTATTACGCCCTTAATCCACCGCAACGCCACTTGGGAGGGGGGGGCTATTTTCACAAAATTCATCTTGTAACTGATATCTACTCTATGAAAGGAATATATTTATCAAATTTAAAGACTGTACGTCTAATAGTTTAAAAATGGAAATAATTTTCTAAGCCCCCACAATGCCATTTGGGGTTCGATTTTCACCAAACTCATTTTGTAGCAAATCTCTACTCTATGAAAGAAATCTACTTACCCAATTTCAAGATTGTGCGTCCAGTAGTTTAAAAATGGAAACAATTATTTATAACGCCCCTTAACCCCCGTAACACCCCTTGCGTTAGAATTTTGCAAAATCCGTTCTTAGATGATCTATACTCCATGAAAGGAATATGTCTACCAAATTTCAAGTCTGTAGTATGAACAGTTCCGGAGATATCGTGATTAGTCAGTAAGTGAGTGAGTCGCTCTTTTCTCCTTTATATATATATTATATATATAATAACTCCCCTTATTATATATATATGGAGATTGAGAAATAGTAGTAAGAATTGAAAATCGAAAGTCTTATTTTAAGATGAATTGCAGATGGGAGTTATCATGGCCCTGAGTAACATAAAGATGTCAAACTGTAATTCTAAAATCCATTATATATTATAAAAATAAAAAAAGAAGTATCTTATTAATAGTATTTATATCTGTATAAATGGCGTAATCTTACAAATTTTTCTTGTTAAAAAAATTCGAATATATATCATTTTTAAGTTTGATGAAATATGAAAAGATAGAATTGAATTTTTTTTCAAACGTTCACTATGTATTATACCATATTCTTTGAAAACGACTATTTTTGCTTAAATATGCATGATTGATAAGACATTCAGGTTAGCCGGTCCAAAAATCTTCCTTTAATTTTAAAAAAAATTATCCTGAATTTTCTTTAGTATTAAACATCCGGAAAGAACATGAGTATCGATTTTTCCCGTAAGAAAGATCTAATATAGAAATAAATCTTATTATCATATTTTAGGATTATTGCATTATAAGTCTACTTTAAGACATTTCCATATAAAAATACACTCATGTCCATAAATTAAGGATAATGAAGTTCAGGCAAAGAAAGAGACAGAAGCAAAACAAATTTGACTTATTTGTAAAGTCTATTTATTAAACAAAAGGTAAAGAGCAAAAAAGATGCTATATGTTTGACATAATTAATAAAAATTGCAATCTTTACTCCCTGGAGCAAATGTCAAAAGGAACCTATTTACAAAAAACAGTATAACATGGTTAGTATGATGGTTAATACGGAGTATGTCTCCCGGACGATGCAATACAGGCCTTACAACGCCTACGCATGCTGAGTATCAAATTATCAATCTGATCTTGGGGAATATTACACCACTCATCAAGCAATGCCCTCCGAAGTTCCGGTAGACAGGTGGGAGGGGGTTGACGGGCTGCAATTCGACGGCAAAGCATATCCCACACATGCTCTATTGGATTCAAGTCCGGTGAGTATGCTGGCCAATCCATACGGGTGATATCCTCCGATTGAAGACATTCGTCTACAATGTTTGCACGGTGAGGACGGGCGTTGTCATCCATAAACAGAAATTCAGCACCCATGGCGCCCCGAAACAAACGTACTTGTTGTTTCAGAATGATATCCCGATAGATGTGGCCTGTCATCGTTACACTCTGAACATGCAGGTCAGTTCTGGAACCAAGAATAATTCCTCCCCAAACGAGCCATCCTGCACCACCGTAACAGTGTCGTTTAATGGTGTTCTCTTGGTGGTAACGGGTGCCTGGCGCTCTCCATATGAAAGTCCGGCGAGAATCAGACTGCAAACTAAACCTGTACAAGTCGGAAAACATCACACAAAACCACTGTTGTGGTGTCCACAATGCATGCTCTCTACTCCAGGTTAATCGCAGGCCACAGTGAGTTGCGGTAAGGGGAACACATCTGACAGGCCTACGAGCATATAGACCAATGTGCCGTAAGCGTCTGTACACGGTCTGCCTTGAAACTGTCGTACCGGTAGCTGAAGAGAGATGACGAGATAGGTCTGATGCTGTGCTCCGTCTGTTTCTTTTGGCAGTAACTGCCAAATACCGGTCCTCATTCGGCGTTGTAACTCGGGGGCGACCTGTGCTGTAACATCTACTCACATTACCATCATCTTGGAATCGTTGCCAAAGCATGGAGATGGCACTCTGGGCGATTCCAAGTTCCTCGGATACTTCCAGCTGGGTACGTCCACATTCCAGTCGTCCGATAATTCTACCACGTAAAAAATCATCCAAATGCTTCCATTGTGCCATAAATATGCGGTTATTGCACTGAAAGGCTTTTAAAGCGCTTGTGAACAATTTTACTTCTTTGCCACCATTCCTTATACATATACCCCTCTCTTACTCTCTCGTAATTGTGACGTACTATCCGCGCCATCTGGTGGTTTCCTGTAATTTGCATATTCTTCTTCAAGATGTGTGTGATAATTCTACAGGTGAAATTTCTATTTTAGAGTTCAATTTCTGTGTGATTCTGAATTATCCTTAATTTATGGACATGATTGTATTAAGTTAAAAGAATGTGGTTATTCAAGAATAAAATAGTTATATATTAATTTATAATTAAACACAAACAAATACAGAACATATTAGATTAAAAAGTAAAATAAAATAACTTATAAAAATATGCATTATGTGAGTAAATACATTAAAAAAATACAGTGGCTTACATGAAAAAATAAGGAGGAAACTGTTGTTTGAATTTGACTCTTGAAGGAAAAATTAAATATTAATCAGTCTTGTATTCCAGAGCAGAAAAAACTGCTATGAAATATATAATTTTCTTAAGTACAAATTATGGGGGGAAAAGCGAAAATTTGTTTTAAAAATGCAAACTTATCGTTTTTTGGCTAATTAGATTGTTAAGAGGGGACATTTTATATAGTTTTTTTATTACTGCAAAAAAGATTTTCCACGTACTAAAAGTTGGAGGACAGCTTTTGTTGCAAAATGATGATCTCTGCAAAATCCTTGAATGTAACAATGTAATGGAATATGTATTTGCTTTAACAAGTGTATATGTCTGGAAGTTCCTCACTTAAGCGAGCAAATATTCTTTAAAAAAAAAATATCACAAATGGATTTTAAGGCGCCACGTTTCAAAAAGCTTTCAAAATGTCTATTTCCCAAGGAAAAAAATCGAAGCCGTTTGGAAACGAGCTCCTATTTTTCTTTTATCAATCCGAATTTATTGGGGAATTTACAATTGTTTCTTATAAAATACAATTTTCTTTTGGTGTTATCATGTGGGTTTATCAAATATTTTCTCAACTTGAGCTTAAGAATGCAGTATATCTGTGTAAAATAGCAAGACTATTTCATACAAAACACATATATTTAGTTTATTAATTATCATTTAAATGTCACTAACGATTTATAACTTTGAAAATTTTAAAAAAAATGTGTTCCTTTAATTGTTTATTTCATTTTTAAAAATAACGCTTTGTTAACGTGTAAATGAGTCGACGAAAGATTATTAAGTATTCAAACTAGCATTTCTCAAACTGTGGGGCGCGTCAGTTTGAGAAAAGCAGCTTTACAGAAAAAGGTCCTTAAATCAAACAACCCATTGATAATAGGAGGAAAGATTTCACTTTTTTTACTATACTATTTCAATTAATGCATGATTATTGAATTTGCTAGTTTACTGTACTTTTCCCATTGAACTGCAGCTGTGCTAAAAAGTATCAACTAGCGAGCAACAAAAGCATAATGTAATAAATACGCTACAAAAAAAACCTGCATGAATTCTTCGAAACACCAAAACAGATCAAACACAAGTATTTACAAGGTTTTCCATTAAAATTGTATTACTTTATAAAACTTTTGACGATTGCGTATAAATACTACGCCAAAGCAGACTAGAAATCCAAGGAATGTTACGGGTATAATGAAAAACGTACTTTAATATCGAATTCGATGCCACTCCATTTGAAAAAGAAAAATGTTTGAAAGTAAAATTTAATTTTACTCTTCAGAGAGAGCTCTCGTTTCTTTTCCTTCTTCTTTTCTTATTTACACTGCAAGATTTCAGGTTTTTAACTTCACTTATCTTTTGAACTTTGAATGAAAATCTTCGAGGACGAACTGATGAAAGAGTATGTTAAACTATCTATCTCTTTTAGATGCAAATTTTTGGGAAATTTTCCTCAGGATTATTCAATATTAAATAGGAAAAGGCTTTGAATTTCCTTACCAAAGGTGTTCTCGGCTGTTTTTTGTTATTTTCAAGTGTATGGAATTAACCAGATTTTAAATACAAAATAGAGCTTTTATTCTTAAAAAAAAACAATGTATTTTTTTAAAATTTAAATTAAATATTTTTTTTATTTAACTAGGAAACGAAAACTTTTAAATAACCTTTACTTAAGCTACATTTTTTTAGATTGAAATTACGTATAAAACGGAATAATAGAATTTTAGAGGCCTTTATTTGAAACTAACATATGCTATTTCTTAGTTCATTTAATAAAAATTAATCGAAGTTAAAGTAAATTCAAACAAGTAATAAAAAAAAAAACTTTTTAGCCAATTCCTACTTTGAATAGATAAATACAAAGTATTTCATTAACGAATGAAAGCATGTGAACAAGATATACAAAAATAAATATGTATATAGAGAGAGAATGAATTGAAAAAAGAAAATGCTTTGTCTGCATTGTTGCAACAATGCACACCCGGTTTGGCTAGTTAGGCTGAAAAACCGGTTTTCGACGCCTACATTTGTAATTGTTTTAACAATTACATTGTTACAACAATGGAGATGAATCTAAGTTGGTGCCGAAAACCGGTAATTAATTTAATTTATTAACCTGTAATTAATGAATTAATATTTGAACAAACTGTATTAACATCAAGTGTCCTCCACTACAAGTTTAAAAAGAATTGTTTGAACTAGATTGGAAAAATAGAAAGTATTTTATAAACGATTGAAAATTTGTGAACACGATATATATATATATATATATATATATATATATATATATAGGGAGAGAGTAAGCTAATAGTAGGAATTGAAAACCATACTAAATGAATTTGATATAATACTTTTACTACTGAACTCCATTCGTGAAAGGTTTTGTCATGCGGTGTTATTAAATAAAATCAATTTATATGTAGAATCTTGTATCAGAAACTAATTAGCGCAGAGATGTTTTAATAGTTTTATGAAATTTTTCAGAAATATTCATTGAAGCATTTGAACAATACTATCAAAATATTTGATTTCTGAGGGATAGAGTAAATCATTATAACAATTCTTAGTACTAATGTTTAATCAAAAAAATTTCATGCAATACTTTTGTTTTTATTATAAATCTTTATAAGAATATATATGTATTAATGAAAAACTATTTGTTTTGCATTGATATCAGAAATTTGAAAATATTCTACTGATGAATACTTTATGTGTGTGAAATTGAAAATGTCAAGGAAATGTCTCACATTTCATTGCGAGCGAGCCTGAATTTTTAATAATATAGTTTATTTAATATATTGCTGCAATCTCTGATATATATAACAATAGATTTAAAGGACACTCACGTAAATAATGGAATCAGTTATATTGCAAAGAAGCATCCTTAAAATTTGTTATGAAATATTAAATCGTTTTGCATATATGAATAGTTTTACTTAAAGAAACTCTAGTGAAAAAGATAATGATTTAAATATGATGTGGACATTTGAAATTGAATAAAAGAAATCAAGAATTATATTATTACTGCTGAAAATTCTGGATATTTCGGTTCCTTTTTTAATTATGATATAAGTTGAAAATCATATTAAAAAAAATTTTTTTCGATGCAATATATGTCTAACTCTGAAGCAGCACTAAAGGTACTGGAGATGAACCACGCAATCAACGAACCTAGCCACCGTCAAACGACAAGAACGACTTCTAAGCTAGCAACCCCTGTACGAACTTCCAGAATCCATCCTTCGAGATCACCAAAGGGGGACTTTCAGCTTCCACAGGTTAACCAGTTAACTATGGTACCCCATCCGAGGACGCCCAACTGTGTATGATACGGAAATCTAGCGATGGCGACAAGACTCTCAATCACAGATTAAGTGTCGCTGCTAAAATATTGGATAAAAAATGGGTATCGTACTGCCACCTTCATAAGGTGGGGGGGGGGGTCAAAGCTTAGGCTAACGACAGGCGTAAAAATTCTAGCCCTACACCGCGATGAAGTTCGTGGACCTTGTGATCTGATGTTAATGTCAATCAGGTGGCAGAAGCAACAACAAAAATGGGTTTATTTTATAAAAAATTATTAATTTTATTACTAATACTTATTTATTTGGTTCGGGATTATACAGTTATTATGAGGCCGACGGTAACTCTGATCGTAAGTTTTTATGGATATCTATGAATTTTAGTGTATGTTAAAATTTCCGGACTAAGAGACCTAAACACACACTAATTTTCTTCCTTCTTTCTGACAAAATATTTTCTATCTGTATTGAAACTAAGGACGTTTTGGAGAAGATGCAGTAAGGTTCATCAAGTCCTCTTACCATAAAGTATTCTTGCCTTTCCAACCTCAATAAAAATAACTGTTCTTAAGGTAGTGCGGCATTGGGCCATTATTGTTACGTCAGCACATGGCTGTTACATTAACAATTGCCATTTACACCATTCGATATCAAGGTAACTTGAGGCCAGCATCTATCAATGGGCTCAGCACCAGGCCGGCATCACTTTGTCTTATGGCTGACCATACCTGAGATGGAACCCTATTATAAATATATTTGCCGACTTTTGTATTTGCCCCTTTCAGGCTAACATCTGAAAAACATCATCACACATAAATTCGGTATGTGAGCTTATACGCTGTTTCAGCCGTGCTGTACAGGGACTCATGAATTCATCTTAAATTTTTCATATATTTTATTTATTTATTTATTTTACTCCAGCCTGACCTCAAAATTTTCTAAACATCTTAAAATTTGAGAATATGTTTTATTTTTCTCAAAAATTACAATTTAAATAGCCAATGGTTACTACTTTCTATGTGTGACGAGTATACGCGTCGTGACACAAAATCCAGCCTCCAGCAACTTCTCCATGTCGAATATATTCGTCAATCATAGATAACTGGTTTTGGAGCATCACCCAATCTACACAATGGGTCTTCAGTGGCAATAAATTTCAAGTCTTCGAATCGGGAACTCTAGTCACTTCATGACCATGACCATTGATTACTGTGGTCAAGTTGTGAGAAAGACTGCCAAATGTATATTCTATTAGTTACGATAGTTCATAATTCACCAAAAACTTGGGACCCATTTTACTTGTGTTAATTGACACATTTTTGTTTTTTTTTACATTTTTTTTACATACAATAAAATTTTTTTTTGTTTTGATTTTTAAAAAAAGTCATCTTTACATTATTATTCAAATCTTAGATAAAGCAGAATTTTTTAAGAATTTAATATCATTTATAAAAGAAAACGACATTATTCAATATTGAATTTAATTTTTAAAACCGTATATTATGTACCCTAGCAAATGAACAGTTTTGCTAATATTTTTCTACAGAAACCATTAACACTTTTATTAACACAATATGAGAAATATACATTTTATTCGAAAATATTTGATTCTAGCTTTTATATTGAGAGAAAAAAGTGCACAAAGAAAATTTACCAAGGTCATTAACACGTCCTACTTTTCCCCCAAGAACTACATGCTATCCCCCCCCCAAGAACCATTTGTATTCTTACGAATTCTCTCATCTAACGACTTGTGTATGCATTCTTAAGAGTTCTCTCAATCGATGACTGGAAGAACCGAACAGTGAAAAAGAATGGATTTCGTTAAAATTAAAGCCCATTCCATGTTGTCAAAGGCAAAGGCGTATTTGTATAATTTGTTTGGTCATTGCCATCTCGAAATAGTCACTAAGAAATAAAATCATGCATTTACGGAGATAACTCGTAAGACCAAATCGAAAATCGATGCTTGTGGAAGAAGCTACATCTGTTTGTGGGGAAAAAATAAAATGAATCGACTGTCTGTCAGTTATTCCGGTCTTCAGTGTGTGCAATGATAAATGAAATACGTGTCTCTTCAAACAGTCAGATTTTACTCTAATATTCTGACAGAAATTGCCTATTGAGTAATGGCCCGATGAAAAAAAACCAGGCTCCGTGTTAGGAAAGAAAATTGGAAGGTACTCGTTAAATGATGATGGGTAATTCGAATGAAATGATGACGTAAGGGAGACAAAGGCTTAAGATTTCTGTTGGCACTTATGTATAGATTACACGTATCCTTTTCTTCGTATTTGAGGGCCTATTTTATTATTTAATCGCTTTTAATAGAGATATGTTAAATTTGAAAACTTAATGAGCAGTAATTTTTTTTAACAATGATGGATTGAAATATATATCTTTTTACATCTTCTTTCTCTTGAATACCATTATACTATTTAAATATGAATATTATAATCGCAAATGATATTGGATCATGATACCTCTGTTATTCAAATGAGAGTATTAATACAAAAACAGCTTGAAATTGGAAGGAAAGGTGAAATTCCTTTTATTTGCTAAAAGTTAATATTTGTTCTATGAAATAATTGTAAGATAACAAAAAAAATTGTTATATACCAATAGATAACTATATAGTCATAAAGTTTTATTTTAGTCTTATTATAAATATATATAAGAGTTTAGAAAATGAATTAGTTTATAAATGAATGAGCTGAATAAAATGAATGATCAAAGTTTAAAATAACTCCACAGTTAGGATGCACAATAATATAAAACTATTATAAGTAATGTTTTAAAATTGTCAGTTATATAAATCGTATGAAGGATCTACGAAGAGGCTATTGCTTAGTGTATTAAGAAATTTCACCTATTTATTTCTGAAAGGTTTGATTTCACAAATAATGTGCTTAGTTTTCAAAGATATGTCATAAAAATGTTACATTTATTGGTACTTTTCCGTTTCGCAGGCTCAAGCGATAAAGTCACCAACAATTATACAACCGACGTCAAATGCAAAATTCTCGCTGGTTACCTTTTCCACTGCATTTTGAAACAAATCGCGGTCTTTTCTGATCAGTAACATATTTTTCATGATACATCAGAAACCAATGGAAACTGACATTTTTTGTGTGTACATTGCGTGTTGTCGCCAATAAAGCCTGTTTGGCGAGATTTACGCCGGCGAAACGGAAAAGTATACACTTATTTTTTTAATTCGTATTGAATGAAAATAAAACTGTTTCACACAAACAATAAATAATTTTTCCCACACAACCGATTGGAACGTAATATCAATTTATAAGTAATAGCGAATTGAAGAAGGAATTAAAGATATTTAAATTATTATGAATTTTAAGACTATTATAACACTGTTAATGCTTGATCTAGAAAAAATGTTTCTTCACAATTTGACATTTTTCTTGCTATAATTTTGGGTCCAACTATTTGTGTGATGTAACATTTTTTGCATAAGTCTGTATGAAAATGATTCAAGTTAAAGTTACTCATGTCTCCAAAATAATTTTACAATAGAAGCAAAATCGGTTTTTTGTTAACGTGCGTAATTAAGTAATCAATCTAAGAAAAATAAATTTGATTGTTTGATTTACGAAACATTTTATTTAACGTACTAATAAAATTTGAATCCTTTATATAAAATTTTGCTCAATAATTTAAAACCCAAAGCTTCTGTTACAATGTACATTGTAAAATTCTGATAGAACTTTTATTATTGTTTATTTACGAATGTGTTTTTTTAACATAGCGTCTTATTAAGATACAAAAATTAAGATTTTGCTTTATTTGCAGTGTCGTTTGGTTAATATAAATTTATTAATATACCTAAAAGTTTCATAACAGCCCTCATAAATACGAATTTAAAACAATTAAGTGCAGAAAAAGAGAGCAAGCTATAAAAAATGTTTGAACAAATAAAATGTTCCATTTGTATCACAAGGGAGGAGCTTGATGAATTTTATATACATCCTATGCTTGCTGCTTAAAATATGTATTACAAACCTGTAATGGCAAAATTTAATTTTAGAAAAATGAGCTGAAATTTGAGTAAACTCACTGGTATACATGTATGATGTCCACTGACTTTCTAAAACCACATACTGATGGTTTTTAAAATAAAAGTTTTTGTACTTAATAACAGATTTTTTAATAATTTCTATTTTAAAATTACTTTTACCTCAAAAGTCATACATTTTATTATTTGTATTCATAAATCTTGTTAAAATATTTTATTAGTGAAAGCATAATTATTGTGTGCGGTTAAAATTATGAATAATAAATAAAAGTTGAAATGAAAATCGGTCAATCTTCTTTTATCTGCACTTTGTTTCTCAAATCGAACATGAAGACAAATTTGATGTCATTTTATTTCTCCAGAAGAGGTAAGTACACCATAAAACTATATTACAAGATTTATTATTAATCTAGAAATGAAGAAAAATGTTCGAAGAAACTGTGAAGTTGAACGGAATGATTAATTTATGAAGAATGTATTTCTGCAGGAGGCTTTGTTCCAGTCTGATGAAAGATAGTATGCTAAAGTCCTTTTTAGGAAAATTCATTTTCTTGTTAACTTCACGTATCGAATGTATATAAAGTGTATACATACACAGCTGTACATGTATACATAGCTCTTGTTACAATGCAACATTTATAGTAATTATTATGAAAATTATTGAATACACAAAGAAGTGAGCCCTTTTTTCTTCCATTTTCCCATAAAATAAATAAATGAAATATTCCACATCTATGGAAAGAAACCTCTCGTAACTTGAGTAAGTCAAATTCGTAGACTTACTATCCACTTAGAAATCGTACTTGATTCTATCCTTTTTTGTGTATGCTTACAAAAGTTGCTTGGCAGTCATCCATGTGGATCAATACATTCCAGTATTGAAGGGCACCAATTTATAGTACAATTACGATAACTATGCAGTAGAAATTGATGTATTGCTTTTGTCTTTTTTTATAAAGGCAGTGGTACTATCAGGATCAGGCCGCTCAGCTCAAACTAGGTTATGGTCAAGAGGCATAGCAGACGTGAAGAAATACTCAACCAAATACTTACAATTGCCATTTATTTTCCAATTCTTAGCAGGAAATCATACAGATTTTTCATTTAACTTGATATTTAGATATATGCAAACCCGTTCTTGATACTGTATGAAACCATCCAAAAGATTTCTTATTTTCAGCCAAACCTCTTCGTACTTAAGATGAATCGACACATTACTTTCCCAACTTCTACTACGTCAACTTTGACCTTTTAGGGATTATTGCAGATCGTACGAGCACCGACCTCTAATATTAAGCACAATACTCTTTAAAAAAAGCATTGCAAGTTAATATAAAGCCACCAATACTTGACTCCGAATACCTTAATCGGCCTCTATCCTATAAAAAATCTATAAAGGAGGCATATTCTACTAAATAATAATTTAGTTGTTATATCTATGTATAAAAAATAGATGTTTGTATATATGACCTCACTTAACATCCAGTACTGTTCAACAGATTACTATGAACATTGACATGTATATGTATTTTTTGTGGGAAGATTTTACTATCCGCTTTACTGCAGCTCCCCACCAGGTGACTCTACAGCATATCAACTTCTGCACCATTCAATCCATCTCCATGTTACCAATATGATCGTCAAAAATGATAATAAATTGGCTTTATCACCAACATTTCGCTGTGCTTCCATTTAATCTCCATTATAACATAACGAACGGCGTTGCTGGTGAATATTACAATTTTAGCATAAAATAAATACTACTTAAAGTAATATTGACGTATATAGATCCATCCTGATATAAATTATTCATACTATTTTAAGAGTTCATTACTGAAAATTTGTAACAATTTGTTACTTTCGCTGAGCAGAGATAAACTTAGGAAAGTGTTTTCAAAAATTGGCCCGCAAAAGTGTTACGGGGAGTTATAAATTTTAAAAAAAAACTTTTTTATCAGCTATTAGACCTTCAGACTTAAAATTTAGCAAATATGTTTTTGTTCAGCTGAGATGTGCGAAAAGCCTTTTTTTGATGTGTAACATCTTTGCTCTCGATTGCTGGAGATTTGTGGGAGTGATTTCGTGAAAAGGGACGGAAATGCGTAACAGGAAGTTGGGGAAGTGCGCGCTATTTAATTTGACCAATCAGCGCGCTTGGTGATGTCTCTTCACTACCCTCACATGAAGTTCTGTTTTTTTCCTTCATTCCGGAGGGGCTCCACCCCCATCCCCCTGCGGTCTAGGCCGTAGTATCTTTGTTTTTGTTTTGTGTTCTCACTTTAGGATCAGAGAAGAAGCTAAGTCCTTTAGGCAGAGGCGTGATTAGACAATGACGAACGTGTTTCGATACCTGACTTCGATTGCTGCGTACAATTTACACGACCGGGCCACAGAGCAGATGGTGTTGCGATCTATCGTAAACAGAACAACTCGCATGTTGTGGTTCCTTATATGGATATTACTTATCGTCAAACAAGTGGACTGGGTATTGTTAGTCAAGATATTGGGGACATATGTGCGGCAGAATCCTTATTTGAAAATGGACAAACAGTGATTTCGGTGGTCGTACACATTTCTCCGAATCAAATGGTTCGAAAAATTAAAGATTTCCTGCATTTTTTACTTTTACCATATACCGAAGGTGGTTCTGCTCTTTTTAAAAAAGACTATCACTCGCTTCCGATGATTTTAAGTGGTGATTTAAAAGTTAACTTCAGTTTGCTAGAAGACGAGCCACCCATAGCTTTTTTGAATGATGAACTCAAGCTCGAAATGAACACAAATCGAAATGTTTCGACAACTAACAGTGGTACTGTTATTGACGCTATTTTTCAACGGTTTTTAAATACTTTGAAATCACAAGTATATGTGTCATATTTTAGTTACCATAAGTTATCATTACCGCTCTTCCCCAAATTGAACAAGAATAATTATTTTTGATAAAAAATTGCATTACTCCTTGTGTTAATTAGATAAAATTTTCATTTAAGATATAATTATTCCATAGAAAGTTATTTCCAATCATACTCGATTTATTTTTTTCAGGATTTAAGTTACTATTGCGAATTTACCACGATAACATGTCAGATGTTACACATCGTATGCGACAACTGTAAGGCTCGTTTCTTTTTTTTTTTTTAATTTGCAATTTATATAAAATTAACTCATTAAAAACTTCTTTATCCTTCAATGTCTATTGTTTAATTTTTCAATTCACCCGTGCGAAAAACGAATATACCAGCTAGTAAGGTACTAAATTCAAATGAAAAACCCTCTAAGGCTGTTATATTATTTTCAGGCACTGTCATTAATAAGTTCATTGTAACTAAGATGGAATAAATGACAATTAATACATCAAAGGAAAATTAAAGCAACGCGCAATAAAATCTTAACTTCCCCGTGAACATCCCACCAGACGATTTACCTAAAACCATCCCATCATTAACGAAATCCCTTTGGATTAACTTCCACAACCGTTACCAAATATTATTTCCGGTTTACTTTTGGGAACCGCTTTGCAGGATGCTTCGACGACCCCGAATCGTTTCCGCCTACATTATGAAGGAATGTCGTTTGATCTATTATGGAAACTGGAACGATGAGGTGACCAATCACATCGTCCGTAAAGCTGAACCAGTCATCAAAGAGCTTATAATTTATAGCAGCTTTGCGTGCGATTATTGCGCACTTAAATGTCTGAGAAATGTTTATGAAATTCCATTGGCTATAATCAGTTCTCTGTCTGTGCATTTGGCGTGCTATCTTGGGATGGCAGAATGGGTTGCCTTGGAAATTTGGCGATTTTGGTTTATGAGATTCTGTTGAATGGAATTCACATTTGACACGAAAAAGATATTTCTTAGTTTTGAGAGTTTCCTAAAGTTCTGTTTCGTTTCAAAATATGTTTTATTTCTAGGACTTCGATGTTATATAAAAATATTCGAATGACTGAGAAAGTGAATAATGTAGAGTTTTCCTATTTATAAACTTATATTTAGCATTCTGAAATTTTAATTTTTATTTAAATAGCATCGTTTACAGAATGATATATATATTTTCTCCTACATAAAATGATGGTATTAAACACCGCACCTACTGAACTAAAAAAATAATCATTTACTAAATTTCTTAGCATATTTTTAGAGTTAATTAACATGTTTGGAATCTCATTCATTTGCACATTCCTGCATAAAAATTTACATTTATTAAAAAACAGCCATTTCAAATTCGACTGAAATATCTCCATTAGTCTGATAAGTAATCTCACTTCAGTGTCATTGCAAGAGTGAATGTTTGAATGCCATTTTTGTGAACTATTAATGTGTACTTGAGCCTCTTAAACGGAATAAGGGGCTGTGCCAAAGACATTTGGTTTGAATCCATGAAAAACGTAAGACTTACTTACGAATAACAATTGCATTCGAACAGAACAGTAGTTAGTATAATGCCCTAACATTATCAATTGATGACACTTGAATGATTTTTTAATGGTTCATTGGGTTACGATCACACAATATAAAATTATATCAAACTTTATACACATTTGAGGTAAGAATCAAAAATTTCCCGATTTTGTTGACAATTTTAGAGAAAATGAAGCAAATTATTGTCCAAAGTGGCCTCCAACACATGTGCCTCCTGCTGATACAAAAACTTTCACGCAGAGCTTCCTGGTAGAGCTCACAGATCTCTCTTCGAGACACAATCACTGAATTATCTCCTCACAAAGCTCGCTGGTGGAGTTTACCATCTTCTCTCCTTACGAGATAATTGTGGAATCCAAATATCTACACTAAGCTCCCTGGCGGAGCTTGTGGCGTCGTGGACTTGGTAGCGTATTGTGACCCCAGGCTAATCATTAAAAATACTTTTTTGTTAGCTAAAATTGGTTTATTTAACTTTTTAACATTTAGATCACTAGGAAGAGAAAAAGACCAGTTTCAGGTGTTCGAGGCGCCAGCCTTTCAAGACGGACAATCACTGCCTATGGACTAAAAATAATGCAGTGAGAGAGATGCCCAGCCCATAGTGTTTACCAGTTACACCGGCGCCGATAGTCCAGCTGTCCGACAAAGCACAATGACGCCAATCCCACGTGCTCTACAGCTGTGGAGTTCATCATGAATAGGGGCGATTTCTCCTATGTGACTACGTCACAAGCTAAACGACCTCTCTCGTCGATACATAATCTCCGAATACCCTGGCGCAGCACTCGTGCAGGCGCAGTACTTCGGATCAGTCCACGTTGCCACCTAGAGTTTCCGAATGGGTCTAAATTTCGTTACATCAGTTACGCTGACGGTGCTGTGCCGAGAGCCCGGAGAAGGCATGGATGTTTGTAAATGTATAGTGCTTGTGCGACATGGGGACACTAAATATTCAGCAAGCCGAAAGTTTTCTCGGAAGGATGATGGTAGGAAAAGTGGGGTTAAGGATCCCTGTCCCAAATATTCGAGGGTTCTACTTCATAATTGGGTTGAAACTGAGCGAAATCACTCTTTCATCCATAATATGACCAAAACTATGACTAACAACATACATTATATAACTTTCTTGCCACGATAAATTTCGTGGACCACGTTTTGATGTTAATGTCGATCAGGTGGGGTAAGTATCAACAACAAATTTTGCTCTTCTATCATCTATCCATTTACAGATGATGAATATTAACTCAGGAAATAATAGGTTACTGAGACCTGATTCTCACTTCTGTTTTTTAGGAATTCAATAATCTATAAATGGACTTGTACATTAAGAAATATTATCACACACTGATTATGTCATTTTCGGGACATTCTAGTCTTTGTTTAAATACAGAAGTTTCTTATCTCATTTCAAAATACTTATTCCTCTGTTCCACTTTATTTTTAGCTCATTTTAACAGAGGATCAATACATAATTTCTTTTACGTGTTAATCGTTCATTGAATCAAACAATGTATTGAATACCGAAGATCCTATTTATAGTCACAGCCACGTCAGTTAAGTATCAAGTTAGTCCGTGCGTTGTATCTGATCTGAGCTTCGATTGGTCATTCAGCAGCTCATATACTCTCATTTAGAGATTATCTTTTATATTCAGAGTATCTTGAAAAATATAATGCCAAGACAGCCTTCGATTAGATCTTTCTGGGAAAACACGATACATATATATACTAAAAATGGTTTAGAAAGAAATATTTATTTTTAAATTGTGTAAAAGTAATTGACGAAGGAATAATCTGTACTTAAGACAATTTAAGATCAATGGGGTATCGAGAGATTTCATGAATATCAAGACAAATTTCTGCACAATTATTATCATTTTAATGCTCAGATATTTTTACTACCTGGACAGGAAATATAACATTTGTATACCACGTCTGAATTTCGAATAGTTTACAAGAATGAGAGAGAATCTCAGAAAATCTTAATGTGAGCGAAAGCAAGTTCTTGTGGCTTCCATTGATTAAATATATGATCTTGGAGTCTTATACAAACGTGGTTTGTGTTGAGCATTTTTTTGGATTTTTTTCTTTGCTGTAAATACAGCTTTCTTAGTAATTAGATTTTATAGTAATAGTACCCATTGCTTTTGATATCGTTACTTTGCTATAATACTCATAGGAGTTTTAAGTAAGGTAACTTGGTCTTAAGATATTCTTCTCGATATGTGTTTAATTCTAAAAGTATTGAAACCAAACACTTTAAGAGTGACCTCAAAAAATCGATTTATCCACGGAAACGTCTCCAAAATTGAAATGTACAAGAAAAATATTTCGCATTCATGCACTCAGAGCAAATTTAACTTCTTCTGGCTACTATTTCACATTTAATTGTGCTCTTATCCGCTGCGCTCCGTTATTAATGGCTGCGACGCTTGGGGCAGAAAAGTCCTAACAAAAGAGACCATTTTCCGAGGAGTAGGGAAACAAATTTCGAACATGTCGCGTATATTTTTTTTTCATTCAACCCCCGGAAGAGTTATGAGGCTACGAGGCAGGAGCAATCTGCTCCCTTTCAAAGTTGGCTTTTGGCTCTTCTTTGTAAGTTCTGGGACCGCATCTGAAATTGAGTTTTTACCAGGTTTGGGGCACTTTCGAGATATTTTACATTTCCTTTTTAGAGTACGGACACATTTTTATCTTTTTTTTTCTTTCTCATCTGAAAGCAGAGGTTTGATGTCTATATTTCAATGTCCGTGAACTGTGCAAAACTTTTTGCGCCATGCTGAAGAGGCAATTTTAAGAAAGTACTTTGCGTTTCAGTTTATGCTGCTCTATAATATTAAAGACAAATGCTATCGAGAAAATAAATTATTTGATAATTATTCGCATTTGTTGATTTAACTAGTGGCTGTGAATTAGATTAAATATCTCTTTCTTCTAATGGACTGCATACTGATTAAATATATTTAAGCAACTTCCAAATAACTCTTTGAATGTTATAATTTAATTTACAAAAAAATATATTACAAAAGAGCAGCTTCCGTTGCTGTGCTCGGCAAGTTTTTGGTGCATTCAAGCAGTGACGTCTTAAAACTTTTTGAGGCCCTGGGCCCCTTCGCAAAAGCAGGCCCTATCTGTAACTCTTTTAAGTAGACAGTGTATAATATAGGTTTTCAAATTGTCGTACAATGGGTAACCCATACCAAATAAATTTCACAATTTCACAAACCAACAGCCTCTATCAAATTAAATGAGTGATGATTGTGTATAAGATTCAGTGGTGTAACGTATACTCCCACTACCCCCGCACCGTGGGATGCCCAGAACTCTAGGAGGCCCGAAACCTGAGTGATGCCAAGTAGGTTAGATCCGGCTTGAGGCCCAATACCTGACTTTGCGGGAGGGGGCGGCTTCATATTCTCCATTACGCCACTGATAACGATATTCCTACGCCTAAATGAGGACGACGCACATGAAATAATTCTGCAGTCTTGCTGCTGTTGACAGTAGGCATTTAGTTTGAAGTTCGCAGTGTTTCTGAGAATATTTCCTAAAATAAGTCTGACGATTAAAATTATTCGGATCATGATCTTATTAAAACCGAATTGAGAGCGAGTTGAGTGCCCCCCACCCTACCAGATTCTGAGGCCATGGTCTGAGCCCACTTGGCCCATGCTTTAAGACGGCACTGCATTAAAAGTACAAATCCAAGACTTTACTATATTATCAAAATATTAAAAATAGATAAATGATTTATTTTTTCAACAAAAGTTACTTTTCCCAATACTTATAGATTTTTCAGTGACCAAGCTGTTAAATTAATCTAGTAATTCAGTAAAAAAATATATCTTTCATTCATTAATCTCAATACTTCTATAAAAACGCACAAACTCACTTTCTTAGTAAATTTTTGTATACTAGTAGTATAGGATTTTTATATTTAGTTAAATTATTTTATGTAATAACTATGTATTTCTTAACTCCCCTTCTTTCCTTTTATGAAATCTAAGAAATCTAATGAAATATTATCTAATACCTTACATGAACTATTTAATATAACATTTTAAGCTTAAAACGCATACATTAGAGATAGCTGATACATTTTAATAGATTAAATATTTAATGAAACTTAATATTTTTGTTCTCTGACTAACTAGAGCAAAAGTATTTTACATTTACCAACTCATTTTTTTAAGTTACAAATTATAATAATATTTCAAAGGCCCAGTTACTTAATTCCCTAAATTATTCATACCGAAACTTTTCACCTACACATTTTTCCGTCCTAAATTATTCCCAAGAACTTTATTAATCTAAGTAAAAAAAAACATCCCAAAAAGGAATCTTAAGAACTTCGAACACCAACAGCACTTTGAATGACCTCCCTGTTATTAAACACTCTAAAAGGAACGCTCCCGTATAGGCCTTTTTGTCATGCAAATCCAAAGATACCTTTCTTTCCCTAACCCCACACATACCTTTAATGAACAAGGCTACTAAGTTTCTTCTCTTTCTTAGATGCCTCCAAAGACCCCATTTTATTGTTTTTACCTCCCTTAGCGGAGTAAAAGCTATATATATATATATATATATATATATATAGTGGCACTCTATCCTATTGGAAAGCATAGACCAGGGGCGAACATCGCTCTTAAAAGAAAGATCCCTTTAATTTGCTTCTCGCCTCGGGTTTCTCATTAGGTGATTTCAGACAACCCCGGATGGGTGATTGCTACTTTGCGGATTGTGTTATAGGGTCCTGTAGTAGACAGTTTTCTGATTGAGGAATTGAATAGATGTTGAAATTGTATTATAGTTCGTGATTAGTAAGAAACAGAAATTTAAACGGGAGTTTTTTTGGTAAACGTTATATTTATTCTGTTATAGTGCTTTAAAGAAATAACATTAAGGGGTTTAAATTTTATGGGGAAATATATAAGATAAATCCAGGGTTTGTAGCAAAACAGAACAGAAGAAAATTGTTGGCGACTGAAAATGATCCAAGCAAAAGTTTATGGGGCATTTTATTTCTCTTCATAAATGGTTGCTTTGTGATTGTGATTACACGTCAATGCAATAGTGCTTAACCCTTTAAAATATCCGACTACGTTCGGAAACGTGATTTTACCGAAGTGTGCAAACGAATATCTTTTTTAATATTTAGTACCACTTAGATTAGAAACACGTATAAAATTGTTTTAAGAATATTATTACAACAAACAATTATTTAAATGCGATATTTTGCAAAAAAAGAGCATAGAATTACCTATTTTCAAAACATTCTCTTTTTATGAAAATTACTTCTATAAAAATGATATTTTGCCTATATATAACTAAGACTTCTCTAGAGTGATGGAACTAAGAACTTTGAAAAATTCATATAGTTTTCATATTTATAACCAATTGAAATAATAATTGGTACTTGTTTGCTATACTTTTTTAATCTGATGTATAAAAATATAGATAAGTCCACACTTCTAAGTTATATATTTCAAAAATCCTAGTTCTGACTTTGTATAGAGATCTCACTTGCATATAGGCAAAATATTATTATTATAGAAGCATTTTTCGTAAAAGCAGAATTTTTCAAAATATGTAATTCTATGTTCATTTTTTGCAAAAATTTAAATAATTTTTTGTTGTAATATTCGTAAGACAATTTTATACGTGTATTCTAATCTAAGTAACACTAAATATTAAAATAATATTCGTTTGTATGCTTTTACAAAATTACGGTTCCGAACATAGTCTGATTTGCCCGTACGGTGTACAGGCATTTAATAACTGGCTTTAAATTATATGCCCGTACTCTGTTCGGACACTGATATTTCTTCTTTCTATCTTTGATTTGCACATATTTTTAATTCTTATAGTGAGGTTATTTGTGCTAGTGTATTTTTGAAACAGATGCAGTTTCTCCATAGCACTGAAGTACTTCTCATTCGAAATTTTTTGTGGTGAAGAGGAGAATTTTCCATTGAAGGCAGAAATTTAGATTCTTGAAAATATTCGATGAAGAATAGGGATTGGTAAGGATATGTTCAATTTGTTGCTTGAGAAGAAACGAGATTGTGGAAAGATAATCCCAAAGAAGTTGATACTATCTCAGTCTTCGCATTACAATGTAAGATTTATTATTACGCCATGCTTCAAATTGTGTGCGCATATATATATTTGCATACATATATGCATACGCACACACAGCATCCTTAACCATTTGAAAATGACGTACAAACAAGAAACTTTTTTGTAAGTATTAGAGATATTCTTTTAAGATATATATATGAAACATTCTTCATAGCATACAGAGTGAACATTCGGGATTTTTGTGTTCCGCAATTATAAAAAAAAAGTGTGAAAACTTTAAATCTGAAAGTTTAAAGTTTTCTGTTACTAAGCTTAGTTATATGCAACAAATTAGGGGGTGCCAGAAGGTGGGGTTGCCAGAGCCTCGAGAGGATGGACTTCTGCCTGTTGTTTCGCGGGAGGTATTTTATTTCCCTCCTACCACCTATTGGGAAAACCAATGGAGGCATTCCCCTGTACACCACCTGGGGACACACTCTGTTGTGGTTACAGACTCTCCCCAGTAGAACTGGTTTCAGAGAAGACAAGGAAGGACGGACAAAGAAGTTACACAAATCATTGCCCAAATTGCCGTTATGTTCAACTGTCTGTGTGAAGGATCTATACGCGTCCTTCCACTAACCCTCTGGGAATTTTTTGGGACAACATTTTTAACCAAACTTCTCCGAAATGTAGAAAACGTGATGTGCATGTAAAGAAAAATATTTATTCTTCTTCGTGAATTGGAGAGGTAGTGAATTGTGACTAGATTAGAAGTGAAGTAAACTGGCAATGAAACGTATGCGTAAACAAGTAAGAAGCCAGAAGTTTGGATAGTAAGAAAGTGATAAGTTTAGCTAACAGAAAGTGTTAAAGTCAATTTAAAGTAAATACACTGCTGGCCCCTGCAAATGCAAAACCTTGAAGGAAGCGCGCAAATAACATGAAATTTACAACATGCATTAGCGTAGGTGAGATATGCCAACGATTAGAATTTCAGAGCAGACACACATCACGCACGCCTGTCACGCCACCTCAAAGCACTATTTAAGGCTTGGAGATTTCGACGATTTCAAGTTCAGCAATTGTGTTTTTCTTGTGGTTTTTTCAAAAAACGATCAGTTATGTCTCGTAGAAAACAGTGATCAGCTTTTGATCAAGTATCCGAGTACGACAGAGAAAGGATAGTGGCCTACCGAGATTGTGGATAATCTTTCAGGGAAATCGGTAGTCGTGTTGGACGAAAACAAACAATTGTAATGCAGATATGTGACCATTGGATGCAGGAGGGTATGATGGACCGACGTGGCTGATCACATCCTCCTCAGTGCTCCACTTCACATGAGGACAGGCAAATTGTGCGCATGGCAGTGTTGGATCGCTCAGTCACATCACGAACCGTAGCACAGCACATTGAGTCCGTAACGCATAATTCAGTGTCTGCGAGTACCATTCGACGCCGTTTACAACAGAGTGGTCTGTCCTCAAGGCGTCCATTGCTTGGTCTACCCTTGACGCAGAGCCACAGACGTCTCCGCCGCCTATGGGGCGATGAAAGAAGGATGTGGGCGGCAGAATGGAATGAAGTTGTCTTTACTGACGAGTCACGCATCTGTCTGCAACACTACGATTGTCAGATTCGAGTCGTGGAGAGAGGATGCTGAACAGCTGCGTTATGCACCGCCACACTGATCCTGCACCGGGTATTATGGTATGGGGCGGTATTGTATTTTACTCTCGCACTCTTCTAGTACGCATTGACGGTACTTTAAACAGCCAGCACTACATGACGCAGGTGTTGGATCCAGTTGCCCTTCCTTACCTTCAGGGCTTTACCACAGCCTTATTTCAACAGGATAATGCGCGACCACACATGACACGCATTGTCCATAGATTCTTCGTCAATCACCAGATTGAATTGCTTCCCTAGCCGGCTCGCTCTCCAAATCTTTCGCCGATAGAAAACATGCGGTCCATGGTTGCTCAACGATTGCCCAGATTACACACCCATCTGCCACACCAGATTCATTTTGGCAGCGTGTGGAACCTGCTTGGTCTGCTGTTCCCCAAGAACACATCCAAAGTCTTTTTGAATCAATGCGGAGGCGTGTGGCAGCGGTGATCTCCAACAATGGCGGCTAATCTGGCTACTGATTCTGGCAGGAAGCATACTTCACAGAAGTCTATAAATTTAATCATTTGATTCTTGGTCAACGTGTTATCTACAAAAAAATTTTTTTGTGTGCTATCTCTTGTCTTTCTTGGTGTTGCATTTACAATGGCCAGCAGTGTAGCAGACAGCAAGAGTTCAGGTAATGTGATCTTAAATTAAATCGATGTTTAGAATGTTAAATTGCAGTGCGGTCATTAAATACAAAAGCACTCTGTAAAGAATATTAAAGGTAGATCTGCATGATTAAATATATTCTCCCCAACGCGAATCTCGTCTCCCTCTACCTCTGTACTTATTTGAGTTATCTTATTTAGAGTGTTATTTCTGTCTGGGTTGAATATTGTGATAAATAATATAATTGAAGTTCATCCTGACGTATGATCATTTAGTTCTTTCCACAGTTCTAGCCGGGTCACAGGGCAGAAGGGATGAGAACGCGCTTCAAGTTAAGTAATTAAAATTATGAAGCACCAATTGATTTGTGCTTTTGTAGAGCGCTATTATTCCATGTGTGGCATGAATCTCAATCAAAAATATGTTACCTTCATGAAATGATGTAATATCTGGTAAAATACTTTGAGATAGTTACCAAGAAAATAATGTATTGCAAGGTAATGTATTGCAGTTAAATTCATTACCTCAGATATATCGAAAATATAACTGTTTAGTGTTGAGTTGTCTTTAGAAAAAGTACGTATGTATACAAGCAGAAAAACTAGCTCTGTAATTAAAGTACAAAGAAACACATAGAAGTACTCAATTGTTTCTTCAGATTCATCCAGAATACTCAAAATGAGAACAAAAACTCACTTGATGAAAGTTTTTTTCTTAATTAAAAAAAAAGGCTTTTTCAATTTATGTCGTGTTTTAAATAAAGAAAAACTAAGTACTTCATATATTTTTATTCCAGTCCATTTGAAGACAAAAATGTTTCTGATTTCTTATTCGATACCATTTTTATCTCAGTTTTCAACAAATTAGAATGCCCTCTCATTAAAAGCATCATTAATCCTTGATATAAAATGAACGGAAAGTATTTATAATGATTAAAAGAAAGATAATGTTCCATTTCTTTTTATCTTAGTGAAAACCGATAATGGAAATCGTTTTCTTCATTCTCGCTTTCACAATGGAATTGCAGACGATTTTTTCCCATCGTAAAAACAGGGGAGAAAAGAAACACACACATTCATTGCTTTCAATTCGGAACTGCACAAATGATCCATAAATATACTCATTTGTTTAAGGCATAGTTGGATTTTTTCCCCTTTTATATAACAGAAATCCGTGCATAAAAAATTGGATAAATATTCATGTGTTTATAAAAATGCAAAGCTAGTAAAAAATATTTTGATTACTTTTACACAAAATGATACAAAAACATTCAAAACGAAACATAAAACGAAATCAAAAAGAAAGTTTAATACATTTGAGAGAAAAACATAATTGATTGTTTTTATATTCATTAATGATTATAATTAATATAGTTGCGTGAATGACTAGATAAGAAAATATTAAATTTTTCAAGTGCCAAACATAATATCTTAATGTTCAATTACCCTTCCAAGTATTTATTCCTATACTTTAATTAATCTTCAAAACATTTTAAATTAATTTGATACTTAATAGTAAGAAAAAACAGGTTGAAACAAACGGAAAGATAGGTAAATTCTTTCATTACTTCTTGATATGCAAAAAGTGCTTTACTCATAACTGAACCATTAAAATGCAAAATTTTACAAGTTTCAAAAATAGCTATTGGTACTGTTTCTGATTAGACAAAGTTTTATTTGGAATCATAAATAAAACGTGTCTCGTGGAAACTCGTACAATAAATTAATAATTATTTAAGAATAATAAAGAAATAGCGAAACATATATATATGAAAATTTACCGACTTGACTTAAGACATTTTGGTATAAAAATATTATCGTTGGCTGCTGCTGTGGCCCTATTTAGGAGAATATATCTTGTTAAATAACAATCCCCCTATTTGTTGACGATCCCACTCATAAAACAAGCAGCAACACTGAAAGCATGATTTCAAAATGCATGGATTTCAAGACTTTCTCAAAAATATTATTTCTTCCTTTTTAAGATCTGAGCTATTTATAGTTTTCGTCAACCAGAAGCTGTTAGAATCATGATTTTTAGTAGAGGTTTTTCTGATTGGTCTGAAAAGTGGGTGAGGTATTATTGCATTATTCCGTTTTAAAACACTAAAATTTCAGATTATATAGAAAAATATATAATATAATATAATATAATATAATATAATATAATATAATATAATATAATATAATATAATATAATATAATATAATATAATATAATATAATATAATAAGTTTTGAGATAAATTGAAATTCCTACAAAGAAAAGAATGGATGAAAATGAATTTGAAAACCTATAAAAAATACTCCAAAATATAAGTAGACATATAAATTGTCAATTGATCAAAATGGAAAACAATTACGGTTTTTTAAGCTGTCGCTGATTTGGGACAGTCAAATAGGGTTACGCTTGCTTTAACGAATCCAACCTTCCCATATAGCAGAAAGGTTCGTCATAATAGTGCAATTAAAAGTTCAGTAAAAAACTTAGAAAGAAAAATGAAGTTAAGCCTAATAAGAGCACGTCTATATATAAACTATAATACAATTTATAACAAATAAACTGAAATCAACGACAATTGTAAAATTGTACAATGTTACATATTGAAACAAACAATAAGCCAACATTAAGATCAGAACTTACATCATCAATTACAAAGTATTTGCAAGTTACAATTCGACTCATTAATTCTACTCAATATGCAAAAATATGGATACTTCACAAATTGTTATAACTTTATAACATTTGTCTATTGAAGGATATATGAAGAATTATTATACGATCAAAATAGCTTATTGGTTTACAAAAGAGAATAATCTTTCATAGTTTCACACACACAGAAATATCTAATAATTACGTAATCTCAGTACTTAATAAGATAATTCTTTAATTAACGTATCAATACAATATAAACGCATATAAGTGTACTTTTAGGTAACCTTTACGTATCTATAAGTTATTATACGATATTAAAATTACTGTATGAAACCAAATAGAATTGCAAGTTTTTTTTTTAATATTCTTAATTAGGAAATTTAAAAAATATTAAGTACACATAAATTAAAGTAGTTACATATTGAAAGTAATTATTTCATACTCATTCCATTCTAAGTTTATATTCGTACATAAAATGTTAGAATAAAATATTTGTAACTCTTAATAGTATATAGCAAATATATAATAATTTAATTAAGAATAATACACTTCGGCTTTTCTTTGAAATCCTGTAAGCAATTGATTATATTTTGAATGAAAAAATATATATTACAGAATAATTTTAAAAAGTAAAATATGCATTCTTAGGAAGTGTTTCAAATTTAAATAAGCATAAATAATTTGTAAAAGGATTTTTCTTTCAAAAACTTCAAATTGATTCAATATTTTGCTAAGTTGTTTAAATTATTATAAATGTATTAAAAAATAATACAAATTTTTTTCTTATTTGTAGGTTTTCTGAATTGTTGTTTCTTTCCATTAGAAATTGGGTTATAAATTCTAGGTAAGAATTATAAGTTTTTTTAGATCTTTTTCTTAAATTCCAAGCTCTTAGCATGTTTGTGATTCATGATTAGCTTTGTTAATAGATATTTAAGAACACGAATGACTTGATTAAACTCATATGAGAAAATGTTTTCATTTTAGCTACTTTAAATTCATTAAGAAATTGCAGTATATAAGATTTACATACTGAAAACAAAATGCTTTCCAATCTCAAGAAAATATTTAAAAATTTATAAACAACGCCGTAAAGCATACAGCGTCTACTTAAAATATTGCATTGTATTTTAACAGAATTTTTTCAAAAAAACCTGGCAATTATTTTCTTTACAGAACTTTCACGAAAAACCTTTCTGGTTAAGAAACTTAAGTATTTGTTGAGGTCTTTGTTAATTGTGTTTGTATATTCATTTAAAAGATTAAAACTAGAAATATATGTTTGTTGAAAATAAGTTAGATTTAAACTGTGTGATTGTATAGCTTCATATAAATTATAAATGTATCAAAGAGAAAAATTTTCCAATAAGTGTTCCAGATACACCAAACGATTTCTTTTAAATGTTTTTCCCAAAAGGCTTTCAGTATTAGAATGCTAAAGAAAGAACGAATTTTTAAATGTCACCGTTATTCTTCATTTCTAAACAGTAAGCATTTGCTAAACTACTATGATAATTATAGATGTTTTAAGGTGGTGCACGCGCGTTTCATTTAGTATTTCGATTTTAACTAAAAATTAGATGAAATAAATATTTTTCTATGATTACCAAAACTATTTCACCATTGCAACTATGCATAAAATCCATTTTTCGATTTTTTAAAAATAATATTAATTGGTTTTACAGGTATGTAATTGTATTTTTTTCCATATATTATAAAAGTTTTCTTCAAATTCTTTTGTATTACGAATTAATTTAATTAGAACTTTTATAATAACACGATTGTGTTAAATTCATTATTCAAGAATACAAAACCACATTAATATAATCAAAACTCCTACGGAATTTTCAAATAGATTTTAATAGCAAAAACATATTTTGAGATTATATTTAGAATTAATTTTCATACCCAATGTAAAATAGCTTCAAATTTTTATTAAAAGTCATCGAAGGTATACACTAAAAATGAAATAAATGTTTTTAACAATATAAATTATCTGGACAAAAAAAAATTCTGTAAAAAAAAATGCTTTTTAATTTTTTAAATTATAATTTCCTTAATTGATTCATACACGGTTCTTTTAATTTCTCCACAATAGCTAACGAAATTAGATTTCCTTATGCAAAATTTTCATAAGTACTTTATTCATCACTTTAAAATAACATTAGCTCTTCTATCTTCTCAAATATATTCTAATTTATACTTTTGTTATTAAATATTTTGAGTTTATTTGTCATTATTTCTGAGCAGAAAAAATCCTAGACATATTCCCATATTTATATAAAATGAAATTATTTAACTCTTTCAAAGATATATTGGGCCATATGATAATTTCTCAAATGTTTAACTGTAACTAGAAATTCTTTTTAGTAAACTAAAACTGTTTACATGTTATGAGCTTTTTCTTAAAGTATTGGAAGATGACTTTAAAACTCAGCAGCTCTTTAGGTACCAGTTATAAAATCATTTGAATTTCATTATATTTCCAAATAATTCATTATTTCCAAATTATCTAAAAAAATTTCATTTAATTAGGAGATGTTTTTTTTTTTACTTCATAGAAAAAAAAATTCAAAACGAAACACATATTAAGCATCTCATCTAAAAACATTGTTCGAAATAAAAAAAAAATGTGCCATACCATTAAGATTTGTTTGTAAAAATATGCGTACACTTCACGAAATACATGTTGGACACTAGGTTAAAGCAAGAAATGTAGGGGAAGGAAACGGGAATAAATGAATAGTAGTTACTCTATCACATAGGAATTATCGAATTTTAAGAAGTTCCATGTCCTAAAATGCGCAAAGGAATCAAAGTTGCCTCGGCACTTCTGCGAAAGCAGCTCTGATATCAGATTTTAATATGAGACAAATTGTAGATTTACGTACAACTTATTGATCTTACAGTCATATCAGTTTTAAAACGCACATGGAGATGTCCACAGTCCGTAGGAGTTGGACCAAATGCAAAAAGTAACGGAATATGAATATTCGTAAAAGACCAAGTACTCTTAGACGCTTAACGAAACATAAAGATACTTCTAAAGGGATATGGTGGTTACTGTACAATCAACAATCAATTACTTTCAACTTTCTACTGAAAACGCGGGGAGTTCTGAATACTTTGACATTAAAATGAACAGTTCCTTGACCGTAGTTTCAAAGCAGCTTATACATAATTCGCTCTTTACGAAGATGGCTACTGATGGCGATTTTCCGAGGATACTTGATCTCCTAAGAAATGTCTGAAGATACCAGGGAAACAGATCTAATCCAGTTATTATTGCTGGATGCTATATCTTCTTTTAATGTCTCAAAATAACCCAGGGTTATTGTTAGGTTGGCAGGTCACCTCGGGTATGTATTAGAGATGCATTGAAGCCACATCGATACGTTGATGAAGCACTGAAACCGTTTTTACCTTACATTCAGCGATTGCAAAATGATATGTTCTAGCACGACGTAAGCCCGTACACAACGTTCATCAGCAGATAAGCTTTGCAGCATATTCAATTTGTTTGCAACCAACACCCTATCTGATCTTTTACCGAGTGAGCATATCTGGAACGTGTGATTGGATGTCGTTTTCTTGATATGATCCAACCTCAATCAGAGGTCGAAATATGAAGGATGGTTAAGAACATATGAGCTTCTGTCTCTCAGGACACTATTTAAACACTAAATGAATTTGTATCTTATATGCTGCTTCCATCACCGTGTGAGATGGTCTTACTAGTCGTGCAATGGCGTATCGTACACCCCCTCAACCTCCGCAAGCCCCGCATCACGAAGGGAGGGGGCAGGACTCTACGGGGCCCAAGGCCTGACTGACACCCAGTACGTATTTAACCAATTTATAAAATATTAAAAGCAAAACCTGATTTTGCAAGGAGCCCTAATATTCATCGTTACGCCACTGGGTCTTACTTCCTAAAAACTCCTTGAAATTTAGTCGTTGTATTAAGACTATCATGTAAAAAAATTATTTATTTATGTGTGCATTCTGCGCGAATATAAATTTCATTATGTTACAGTCACTCTTTCATAGTGTTGCATTTTGTATTTCCTGGAATGCATTGTACAATTATTTTTTTTTATAAAAAACAGATTTATATTATTTTTCGCATAAGTAAATTATGAACAAATTCTATTATATTTGAAAAAAATTGTTTTATACCCAAGTGTGGTACATAAACTTAAAACCTGTTTAAATAATTATATATAAATATTTTACTGTGTGTGTGTGTCTTTAGTGTAAACTGATTCTTCTAATTTAATTGTAAAGCTATCGTTAAAGAATAATTCAGTTAAGTAACTCTTAGATTTTTTTCTAAATAATTTCGATAAAAGTGTTTCGAATTCACTGTCTACATTACATCTCTTGCTCGCATAAACGTATTTTCACAACCAGCTCATTCGGTTCACATTCAAACAGAAAAGATCCATTTGTTTTTCATCAATTTGAGTGGAGTTCTTAACATGGTGCTTTGGCAAAAAAATATCTGTTCAAGAGACTATAGAATAAAAGAGAAGTTGGTTTCTTTCAAAATAGTAAAATCTTGTTCTTTTATCCGAATCTCCGGAGACAAAACAAAAAGGCTTATTTTGTCGCACTTTCGTTTGAACTAGTTTTTATGATGTTTTCAAAAATATATGTCGGAAGATTTATAAAGCAATTCTTTGGAAGAGATATCAAAGAGTGAAAAATGTTTAAAAATGAATTGATTTTCCTAAAAAAAATGAGTCTGTTTAAGATGACAAAAAATGAATATAATCTATCTCTCCTTTTTAATTTTGAAATAAATTTATTATTTCAAAATTTAAAAAGATAACTATATATAGATTTTTTCTTTGAGTGAATATTTATATGAAGGTTGAAATTCAATAACAGGGAAAATCATTTAGCCAAACCATCTTCTTTAAAAAAAATATTTTAGAAAGGAAAAAAGGTATATGTGTATTGGAAAATTAACTATTACATTCTTTACATGATATGGAACCTTTTTAAAATTAGTTATACAAAAAGTCATGCTTTTTATATATTACTAATTTTAATATAGGAATAGCACAATATAATAAAACTGATTTTTCCTATTTTTGCTTTTTTATGATTTATAATATAAAATTCAATGCGGATTTAAAAGAACAAAAAACTTCCTTTATACATTTTTAGAAATTTAAATAAATGATGAATTGTATTTGTTCAAAAATGTTACGAATAAAAAAATGAGATATTTTGATAAAAATTTGATTTAATGCGTGGGAATTTTTTATACTAATATCTAATGCTGTAAAGCAAGTTAGCAAAAAAAGAAAAGAAAGAAAGAAAGGTAAGAAGAGGAAAAAAGCAAAACCATACAGGAGTTATAATCTAAGACGACATGCAAACGGACATTGGTCAAAATAGGATACGTCATAGCTCTGTGTAGCTCGTCTTATAAGATGTGTGCCCCCTTGTATAGTTATACAAGCGTCAGAATGTACTCTCATACTGTTAATGAGGCTATTGATCAACCATTGTGGCAGTAATTCCCATTCCTTCAAAAAGGCCTCTTAGTATCAGTAGGTTCCTTGAAATGCTTTGCCGAAATGTAATAGCTCTTCCCAAAGCTTTCCACAAGTGCTGTACGGGATTATGGGATACCTCGGTGGCCAAAGCATTCATCAAATACTATCTACCAGATAACTGTCAACAAGTACAGCTCTGTGTGTTCTAGAGTTTTTCGGTTTTTCAGAAATTGGTACATAAGTTTCGATAATCTCATCCTTATAACGTTCTACTCTCTCTGTCACTGTACCAGAAAAAAAATACGAAGTGAGGTTCGGGCGTCCTGTATTATCCTTCCCTCATACAAGGATGTCAGTGAAACCAAAGCGATGGAGTGCTTTGATGTTGCAGGATGATAGCGTTTTCCAGGTTCTGTCCAAATGAAAACGTGTCAAGAATCACTTTGTGTGCTGAATCACAATTCATCACTGAAGAGGACACGGCGCTATCTTTTCTATATCCAAAAGTGTATGGAAAAAAAAGTGTATATCCCTCTTGCGAAATATGTAAAATGAATACACACCACTTATTTCCATCTGTAAAGAGGCTTCTCAGCTAGCCTTCTTTAAACGGTTTGTCTCGATTTCATTGTTCAAGACGTAGCAGGGAGGTCTTGAGTCAACTGCATACCAGTCATAGCTCTGTGGCTCGATGCATTTAAAGCGAATTGACAATCCTGCGCATGTGACTTGGGAAAACTTGTCTCCAACCCTGTAGCACTTGTTGATCAGGGTTCCCACAATTTCGTGTAAGAGGAATCTTCCATGAAATTCAATAATGTCTCAGACCAAAACTCCATACATTCGCTAATATGACGCTATATAAGACACTCTAGAGCAGGGGTGGTGAACCAAGGGCACGCGTGCCATTGATGGCACGTGACAGAATATTTTGGGCATACCGCCGATCAAAAACGCTTAGCATTTTAGCTGAAAATAACTAAGTCCACTATGAATTATTATGAAGTCGCGGAGCAACGGGGAGCAGGCTCGTTTGTTATGTCTTGAGTTGTTACGTCGTGTATTACAATTGCTAATGATGCAGAGTTTATCTACGCATAGGGGATGTTGGCATAAAAAATATATTCTAAAGCTTACATTAGTGGTTCAGCTTGTATGAATCAAAAAATCAATGATCTAATTCTTATCTAGTAAGTCTAATTCATCTCACGGATTCATTTTTAAAAATTTTAATTGCCTGAAACAAAAGCGTAAGAGCAGGTACGATACAGACAGATATCTCGTACAAATACTCAATTTACAAGAAGTAAATATCTGCGCATGCCCTAGCAGTCGTGCGCAGTCAGTAAAAAGGTTGGGTTTTTTTTGCGTGTGATGAAGCAAAAGCACATAGAATTTCTGGAACAGTGGTATGCAGAACATCGTCTGTAAAACGGCCTTTTGAAACAAATCACAAATCTTTTTGTGAAAAAAGCAAACCTGAGCAAAAGGAACTAATTTCAAGAGCAATAAAAAAAAAAACAGAAATATGCAGTCGACGTATCCGATTAAATATGTATGCAAAAAATGTCTTACAAGTGTGTCAAGTTACTCGGCTGCGAATGCCGTTGTTCGGCATGGTAAATCTTTTCAAGAGAGATAATTTTTGAAGGAAGTTTGGTTAGCAGGCGTGTCCTCACTTTTTGATTATTTTGATAATAAAGATAAGATAATTCAGCGCATCAAAGATATTCCTCTATCTAGAGACACAATAAAAGATAGAATCTTGAAACTGACCGAAAATGTTACAGATCAACAAAAAAAAATGACATCAATTCCGCTCCTTTTTTATTGTTACGTCTTGACGAAAGTATTGACATCACGAAATCAGCATGTTTGCTCGATACTGTGCAGGAAATGTCATTAAGGAAGAATTAATTGCCATAACATCGTTGCTAACAACTACAAAGGGCACAGATATTTGTACGGCTGTAAAAAATTCGCTTGCTGAGAAAGAAACTGATATGAACAATTGTTTCTGTAACGACTGATGGTGCTCCAAATATGGTAGGCAAAAAAAATGGTTTTATTTTTTTTATTTAAAACAGACGTAAGACATTCGATTTTTGAATGCCACTGCATTATTCACAAAAGGCCTTGTGCAAAGAGTGGTTTAACATCTCTTGATAATGTACTAACGTTAATCACAAAAATAGTGAACCTGATATCGTAGCAGACTTTAAATAAGCCAAAGCGTGATGGTGTGTTGGATGAAGCTAATTCGGTGTGTAATGGCTTACTAATGAATAATATTGTTCCCTGGTTGAGCCGCGAAAACGTACTTCAAAGATTTGTAGATTGCTTGGAAGAAATCAGAATGTTTCTGCAAAATGAGAGCAAAATTGAACAATACCCACAGTTGATTGATATTATGTGGCTTTCAAAATTGATTTTTTTACAGACAAATATCAACATTTCAATGGATTGAACGTAAAGCTTCAAGACACAAATAAAACAGTTATAGTAATGATGGATCTCTTTCGTGCTTTTGAAGCTAAACTGTATGTTTTCAGAAATGATATTATTACAAGAAACTACAAGTACTTCCCAAACTTGAAGATATCAAAGATTTACATGCTTATAAGAAAATAGATGAAGAAACAGTTACTGATGAAGTTATTTCCATTATTGATTCTGTAATCAAAGAATTTTCATCGAGATTTTTTCAGTTCACGGAATTATTGGAAACGTTCAAATTTATGATGTACCCTGGTGTGATTTTACTTGATAAACTGAGCTTGTTCCAATTCGATTGGTTGGAAATTGAGGAATTTAAAACGCAACTGTTCCAATCTAGTCCAATATGGATTCAAAAATTTATTGAAACAAGGAAAAAGTTGGAATTGATTGAAGCAGAAAGATTAACAAGCATTACAAGTTAAAATGCCAGTAACGAAATTTTGAAAACATGAAATTCGACTCCAGACGCATTTAACAGTTTGAAGACGCTGACTCATACTATTTTAACCCTATTTTCAACTACCTATGCCTGTGAGTCATTATTTTCAGAGATGAATAGAATCAAAGAATCGCTTAGAAACAGTTTAGCATATTACTCCAATTCAGCATGCATTCTGCTAAAAGTAACATCTTACAATCCTGATATAATTTATTTGTCACATAATCTCCAACAACAGAAGTCACAATTATGTTACTTTAACTCAAATTAAATGTATAGCTAAAACATTTACTACTTTACAGTGCAAAATGTATTTTTTCTTAATAAATAAAGAGTTTTAATTTGTTCGAATTTAGTTTTATTAATTTCCCAATAATCACATGTCAAAATTATTTGTGGCATTATAACTCGTTACCCACCCTTGCTCTAGAAGAAATCCTTCACCTGTGTAGCGCATCTAGTGTGGTTATCCGTATTTATAGTTCAGATTGTAGGAAAATTATTCTGATAAGACAACTTGTTACTAAACGGTCTGTCATTGGCTTTGTTGCTGAGCTCATTGTAACCAGATGCGTTGGTGTGTCTGCGTGAAAGAAATTATGCGCAGAAGATTCGTTGTTCATAGTTTATCTCGCGTAGAAGACCTCGACGAATCATGAAAGTAGACTGATTGTCTCCAGAACATGATCCAGCATTGTATCAATGCAGTAGAAGACTCACTTTGAATGAAAGTGGAATTTTCTTGTTCTTTAATATCATCGTGATTGAATCCTCAACTCTTGTTTGAAATTATTACTGTTATTATTTGAGATTTGATCATTATTATTAATCTGCATTCAGAAGACATTACATTTACTGCTCGGCAGTAAAAATGTGCTGTACATGGTAGTTCTGTGATTAAATTTACTCTTTGCCGCAAAAGTTTAATAAAGTTAGTTTCCTGTTCTAATTCCCGTAAATATTTTCCCGTATAATCTGATTAATCGCACGCTAGATAAAATTGAGCTTCAAAGGTAAGTAAAATACAAGCTTATTTGCATTCTTCGTCAAAAATTACGATGGTTGTGTTTCTACATCCCTTATGTATTTCCAGGACTATCAAACAAGCCGCTTTGTAATTCTCATTCAGCTTTTCGTGGTAGTGTTAAGATGGGTCTGGTTTTATACCCATATTATAGCAAGTAAAATTTACTTTTTTGACATATTTCATTCTTTGAGATCATTTGATAGTATTATTTATCCCCTACCATTTCTTTTTCATTTCATACTTTTATAACAACAGTTACAAACTATTGCTAGATTTTAATAATTAGAAATTTATAAGACATTAAGTTTGATATTTATGATTGACCATGCCAAAAGAATTTTTTAAACAGTTTGTTAGCAAGTGCTTTGGTGAAGTATTAATAAGTAATAATATTATTACCTTTCTTGTTGTGTTGTTGTTTACTCAGATATTTGGCTAAGGCGAATAAAATCAATGCACAATTACCAATCAATTTAAAATTATTTAATTATTATAACATTTATTTAAATTTACAAAAAATACTTTTAAAAATTGTTTTCACCTCTGGTATGGCACTTTCAAACTCATTCAAGGAAAATAAATGAAATTTTTAATTTTCTGAATGTGTGCATAAAGGTTTTTTAAACAAAAGTTCAATAACAATATATAATAACAGTTCAGTAACAATATATTATTATATTAGTGCAATTTTCATGCGTTATTTAAACTTGAAAAATGATTTGTGGGTTATAAAATAAGTTTCTCCTCTCCTACAACAATAGGAAAGCGTCAAAGCTAAATATTAACGCATTCTAAGTAAGTATTTTTAAATTTAATATGGAAAACGATTTATTAATGCAGACCTATTAAAAATCAAAAGCAATAACACTAACTGTACTAGTAACTACATCAAATATAAAATTCGATCTTTAAAGAAATTTGTGTGTGTTTTTATCGTTAATAATAACTTACAACTAAACGAGATGAGATAAATTTATAATAAAATGAATGTTGTTCATTTGTTAGATTTCTATTAAAATTTTATTGTACTAGAAAGGAGCAAAATACGCTTTGTAAAGGCATGAAAACAAAGTTCCCTTAGAGATAGATATTAGTTCATGTTAAAATCAAAGTTATATTTCCTGCTCAACATATATCATGCCTTAAGATTCCAATCAATAAAAATTCTGAAAGTTTTCTTCATTAATTCCTTAAGTATCTTCGAAAACAATAGTTTGTCGCACCCTGGAGATTGTGGGTGTATAGGGATCGTTGAAGAAGCAAACATGATTATAAAAATAAATACTTTTATTTCAGATTAAGCAATTTATGATCAGTTTATGATTAATTCAGCGACCTTGGGAGCAATGCTGATCTAAGCTTGTAAGATTATAAAAGGTACACCTATCTCTAGATCTGCATGTAGATCACTTATTAGCTTTTTCTTACAGCTATGATCCTCTTCAAATGAACTTCTCTAGTATTTCTTTTTCTCGAATGGGTATTATAGATTGAATACTAACTTCAGGACGAACGGCTCACTACTCACGATTAACTTTAACACACCCCTTGTCAGTGTATTTACATTAGCTTAAAATTTAAGTCATCTCTACAGAAAGTGGTTTTAAACTCAAACTATAGTTAAATAATTTCCCCGAGAGGATTAGTTGATGAACCGCAGATAGAACCCATCACAAGTTCACTGAAAAACTCTTATTTCTATATTTAATTATTTGCAAAACCCCTTAAGATTTGTAAATTTTTTCAACTCTGCTCAGACCGAAATTCCATTAACTAACACTCACAAGTTCCTGAATAAAAATCATCCATACATTCCAAAGTTCAACATTGAATAAATACCACGCGTTATTTTTCCCTATTGAAGCAACCAACTTCCAACTCCAAATCTTATCGCACATTTCTTTCAAACCAAAGCAAGCGTGTGAGGAAAAGCCGAAATTGGGGAAGAGGGGGAAAATCAAATAAAATCTTCCGGAGCGAAAAGCAATTACTGGGGAAAGTTCGGGAAAACCTTTTCCTTACCTCAGAAAAATCCCTTGATATACGTGCCCATAAACAACTTCACAGTAATCAGGTTAAATCCTTTTCATACTGACGCACTAGCTTCCGCATAGTTTACAGCTTCTAAAAGATGTAATTTTCTTTTAATAGCCTATCGTGTGGAGTTGTTAAGGTACTCTATTGATAGATGCGCCAATGGGAAGCACTTGGGAGGGTAGGTTATGGCAAAGGCTATCGTAAAATGTGATCTACAGTTGCCATCAAAGACACCTCTTTAGAGGTTTGATTTATGTAAGAGAGATTTTACTTTACTTTGGTTTCGTGCATGTCATTTTGGATAATATGTTGGTGAACCGAGGAGATTAAATTGAAATTTGATGATGTTTATTTACACTTTTTTTTTTCAAAAGAAGGCAAGCGAATAAATACACGCCTTAATTGCATTCTTAGTTTTAAAGTTGCGTTGGGATCACCTCTACTATCTAAAAGGTTAGCAATTCAAACCAGTCCTTGTTGTAGATTATGTATATGATCTCACCTAACTAGCCTCTGGAACTACTTTACTGATATAAAAATTTTGTTCTGTGAAAAAAAGGGGGGAAAAGTTTTTTTTTTTTTTTTTTTTTTTACAAATAGGCATTACTATTATGTAAAAATATAGAAAATGAAAAAAAAAAAGATAGATAGAGAACAATACAAGAATATGATAGAAGAACTGAATTGCATTATAAGCGTCGTACTGATGTTAAAAAATGGTTTTACCAGAACAGAGCAAGAACGCAAATGCCTTATTCATTATTAGATTTCTACTGTTTAGAAATTGCACAAAAAAGTATTTATTAATATAATTCTTATTTCATAAAATTTAGAGTTAGGTTAAATCGCTCCACATATATTTCATTTATTTAACTACTGACTATACAAAGATTGACTAAATTTTAAAAAGGTTAAAGTTGATGAATAAGGCGAGTAAAATATCCCCTGCAATAAATAAAGGGAATCTATCACAGTTGCTGAGCTTGACAATTGGAGACCATTACTTTTTACATAAATGAATTTCCCTGCAATATATGGAGTTCATGGTGTTTTTATTGAATTGAGGCTGTGCTTTTAATTAAATCCTTTCTATCATCATAAGTGCATAATTAATTCAAATATTCATTCTATCAAATACTGTCATTTGGAATAAAGAGAGCTACTACACAAACACATACATATACGAGGGTAAGTCATTAAGTAAGTCACAAATGTATATGACAAAATTAAAAGTACAGTGGTACCTCGACATACGAGTGCCCCAACATACGAGTTTTTCGAGATACGAGCCGGCGAGCGAGTGATTTTTTGCTTTGGGTTACGAGCGAAATTCGAGATACGAGTTCGGTTTAGCAGGTCGGCCGGTAGTAGCACGCGACCGCGCGCCACGCGGTCACGCCCATCACGGTCAGTGAATTAGTTAGCAGCGTGCTTCCGCTGTGATAAGTTGTGTAGTTGTGTTCGCGTTTTGTGTTGCGTTTACGTTTACATTTACAGTTGTAGTTCATTTATTTTTATAACCTTGGATCGGAAGAAAGTTTGTGAAAAGTCAAGTGCTAAGAAAAATATGATGAGTATTGAATTAAAACGTGAAATTATAGAAAAACATGAGCAAGGTGTTCGAGTTGTTGACTTGTCGAGGCAGTATGGGCGTAGTACATCCATGTGATATGTACTGTGCTTTACTACATTCTGAGAGGGAGTAAGAAACAAACCTCCTTGGACATGTTTTTTTCTAAACGGCCTACAGGTGAAAGCGAGAAAAATGTAGCGAAAAAGGCAAATACCAATGAGGATATCTAATTTATTTCTTTACGTTCTCTTTTTTGTTTTTGTACAATAAATATTTGTCATTTATCAATACGTTTTTATTATTCAAAACCATGTAACAAAAATAACTGGGGTGACATTTTTGGGGGTTGGAACGGATTAAAGGTAGTTCAATTGTTTTGTATGGGGAAATTTGCTTCGATATACGAGTAATTCAAGATACGAGCAAGGTTGCGGAACGAATTAAACTCGTAAGTCGAGGTACCACTGTACTAATATATATCTCGAAATAATTGTGATTGATGGCAACCACACACAGCCTTAGAATATTCAATTTACTGTTAGTAAGTATCGTTCACGCGCATGCGCAATGCAGTTTCACACATGGCGATGGTGTTGAATGATTGTAAGATAGAATAGCAGATTGCTGTGGTCCGATTTTGGGGGCTAAAGGACTTGAATAAAAAAATATTCATAAAGAAATATTACCTGTTTATGGAAAGAAGTGTTTAAAACTTAAAGCAGCCTACAATTGGGAGAAGTTCACTTCGGAAGGCCGTTTTAAATTTGTTGGTGAAGATCAAAGCGGCTGTCCAGTTTTGATTGTGACAAAATCAACAGAGCAATGGGTGGAAGAATTGATTCGGGTTGATCGAAGGGTGACAATTGACACCATCACAACTGCAATTGGATGTTCTTGTAGGACACCATTTATCACGTTTCTTTGAATTTCCGAAAAGTATATGCATGTTGTGTCCTCCGGCAAATGACCGAGGATACAAAAAAAGAATCGAATGCGCAGCTTCTTGCATCTGTTTGGTCCACAGATAGATCTTGGAGGCAAATAATTTGCAGATGACGATGGCCTTCAACATGAAGTCTTACTGGGGATGACACAGCACCCAAAATAATTTTATGCAGCTGGAATTGGGGCTCTGATAAAATGATGGGATAACTGCATCAAGTTTGTTGGAGATTATGTGGAAAAATAAAAATTGTTTCCAAGCGATTACCATGTTAAATTATTTTTTAATTATCACTTGTTACGAACTTAATGACTTTCCCTCAAATATATTATTCGACTGGGTTTATAATCTTTCTTGTAGCATTAGAATTTTGCAACCGAACTTGGTTATTTATTTTTCCGTACCTGAAAATACTAAAAACTTTTGGGTGGTAAGGGAAATCTAGAAAGTTAGTAATCCTTGTAAGAAGTCTGTGTTCCCATTTAATTGATGCTTTATAATATAACGTCTTCAGTAGCCCTCGTGATGTTTCTTAGCGACATTCATTCAAGATATCCAATATTAACCTCATATGAATTTTTGACGCTTAAGGTATCTCATTAGGGGTTTTTCTCTGCTTGCGATTGAAGTTCAGAATTCTCGAAAACCCCTCACACGAACAGCTAGAATGAGCTCTAGATCTTAAAATAATTGACTGAAGAATATCATTAGCTTTGTTTTTTAGGTATGATTTAATTCAATGACAAAATATATTTAGAAAGAGAAAACTTTATTATTAAAATACATTTCTGTCATTTTTTTAAATAAAATATCAATTTAAATAAAACTTGAAAAAATTCAAACAACTCTGTTATATTAATTCGGTTAAACATACATTCCACTGGGAAAAAATAATACTTACGGTGATATCATGCGTATACTGTGTGTCCCAAAAATAGCACCCAAACTCTGCACAGCAAGATTGTTCTTTGAAAGTACGTAAAAATACCCAAATAATTTAACCCGTACGATCCATAGTTCACTAGAAAAGTACGAAAAACAAGGGATAACATCACAGCCATATTATACACATCAACAACAGTATTTGCATATATTTGCGGAGGATAGAACTCGAAACCTTTGGTTCTGTAAGCTCGTACCATACTGCTGAACCAAAATGATCACTTCAGTTCGAAGCTGTTACTGCCTTATATAGATACCGCCGTCACACACTCCCCTACCAGTAAGTCGGCGGATAGGTGAATGAACGATATAGCTGTTATGGCGAGCGTGTGAGTTCTAGCTATTGTGTCAATTGAGTCTGATGGCTTGTTTTTGCTGCGTCTGATGGGTGGCGTGGCTTTGTTTTTGCTGCGTCATGTGGGTTTGACGACTTGTTTACTGCGTCACGTGGGTCTGAAGGCTTTGGTTGCTTTTGTGGTGGGTAGATGGTGCCATGACTTTTGCGCGTAAGTGGCGCCTTTCTTTGTTCAGCGTCAAGATCACCAATGAGGTGGTTGAACTCGGTACATTCGGTTCCTTACGCACGTACCATATAATTGGACGAAAATAGTCACTTCAACTCGGAGGCTGTTACTGGCTTACATAAATACCACCGCCACATATTTATAGTAAAAGCCGATGTTCAAAGTTTGCGCCGCGGAATGGATGAGTGTACGCGTAATAGCAGCATGGTGTCCACCGAGATACAAGCAGCCTGCAGATGAGCAACTTCATCTGTTGATGTTGACACAACGTCTCGATCATCAATTCTTTGAGAATGCCCCATAGGTGAAAAATTCTGATAGAGTGAGATCTGGCGATCGAGGTGGCCGTAGAACAGGACCCCACGTTTGAACCAAAATCAAAAGCCTTTTCAATTGTCAATATGTAAAAATATTTCACTGTTTTAAATTCCATTTCAACGCCCCATTCATAAACTTACAAATAAGGTTTGGATTTTTTGAAAACATTTTCATATCCTAAGTCGAAATTTATGGTGTTCCGTGTGCAATATCTCTTATTTAATGTCAAGAAAAAAGTTAAATTTTCATTATGTCCAAGGTAATAAATTTAAATTTTCAACTTTATATACTGTACCGATTTGCCCTTGGTTAATTAAATTATATTCACATTACATATTTATACCAAAATCCTATTTCTTTAAATTTATTAATTACAATATGGATTAATCAACCATATGAAAATTATTTTTACTTTCAAATAAAAAAAGATTATTAATTATAACTGTTTAATATTTACAACATTTTAGCTTTACGCTTATGTCATGAAAATTTATGAATCATTATACATACTTCATTCAAGAGGGAAAAAAGCACAAGATTCTCTGTTAATTAACTGAGCTTAGTAAAAAACAGAACTGCAGGAAATTTGTCATAGACATAAAGCATATTATAGAGCCTTTGTTTTTTGTATTTGACAGTTAATTTTTTTACCACCATAAATAATTGCTCAAGGTTTAAAATACGAACAATAAAAAGTTTATATTAATTAACTTACTAAGTAACTACATTGTACTAATACTTTGTGTATGTTTTAACGCTTTATTTATTTAGGAAATAAAAAAAAATCAATTTTAGCCGAGAAATTTTCGATAAAGAATTTTTTATTAACATCAGAACGCTATTGGAACCATAATTAAATTTAATCACTTATTTTTATTCCTTCGGATCGTAATTAGTTTATTTTTGTAAATATTTCTTATTTTATTGAATTCCGTAAATGTTTTCGGCAATTATAGAAACTGAAATATAAATTATCACATATTATATGTAAGTTGCATTTTTTCCCAAGGGGAACCGGGTTAATTGAATAAAGCGTGTGAATTTTATTTTACACAAATCTTTTTAACTACAGCATAAACTTTCACATTTTTTGTAAGTCATTTTCAGTTAAAGTTCCCAGAAATAAGAAACTATACTCAGTCAGACGGAATATTAAATTAATTGATCTTTTCTCGGTTTGGTAACTCTTTTGAAAGAATGTTTCAATATGTTTTATCAATATTTTTCTTTCCACAAAACGTACAATGTATTTGTTCACAAATCCCTATGGAATGATGATTAATGAAGATACTACCCTGGCTGCTTAAGTCATAATTTAACGAAAAGGCTTAAAATTTCTTGTACAGACTTTGACACTTTATTCATTGACTGACTAATTTCAATTTACGTTGCACTTTAAAAAGCGTTTCTTTTTCTAATAGAGTAGCACATTAGTACTTTTAACCTTTACAGACCTAGTACATTCCCCAGGAGTTGATATCACCTTTTAGCGCGGCACCCTATAGGCGATACTAATTACCGCAAGTAATTTTAACGCCCAGTGTTCTTCTCAGAGATAAGCACCTGAGCTCAAATGATGAGAAACTGCACTAGAATTTAAATTTGCCGATAGCACCCAAGCTAAACAGACATTATAGGGATCTTTTACAGGTCGCATAATCATACAAGATGGCTTCTGTCGGTTTTCTGCATCTTGAAAATCCACCGAACAGGACCGGGGTCGAAACCACAATCTTGGGCGCAGAAGGCCAGCGACAAACCAACCACGCCACACAGAGCAAGGACTAATGGTGATGGGTTTTGCAATTTTAAACCATGATTTATTGACACGTCACCTGAGCTGGCACTCCCTCTCTAAGCTTCCACACCAAGCCATGACGCTGTCGGAAAATTTTCAGAGTGGTGTGTAATTCTTGTTTTGTGTTTGAGTCCTAAGATGCAGTATTCATATTGAAACTAATAAGTGATAAAAATTGCTAACTTCACGACCGCTGATTTTTGAGATGAATGTGAATTTTATAACACCTGCCTAAAAGAGTGCGAAATGTTTCATAAAAAATTAACTCTTCTTTAAAGTTTTCGCCTAGCATGGTGTGGAAGTTACGAGGGCGATGTAACTACCATCACTTTTGTCTGTTTGGATTTTAAATTATAAATTACATTTATATAAAAAAGCTTTCTTGTTATTCAGAAGTGATATACTTCGAAAAAACCTGGTATCTGGATTTATACAGACCTCGTAATGCGTCAATTAGAATTCTTCCAATTTGATTCGTGTGACTCGTCAACCAATCGCGCGTTCTTTACAGTTTGAGCGTTACTCTCTCATTATGAAATTAGCTTTGCATTTAGGTCAAGGAAATTTTAGATTAAAATCTTAATTTAATGTGTTCTTCCTTCTCTTATCAAACATAGTGTATGTATTTAAAAATGCTTGGTATTAGGGAAAAATCTGTTATACCTGGGAAAATGTTATCAAAATATAACATGCATTGAGATATTACTAAATTGTTGTAATAATTGTATAACCATCACATTTTTGTTCACTGATTAAATTTATATTTTTTCTAAACATTTTCTGGAAAGTTTTAATTGCTTAAATGATGTTATAGAGATGTGTATTGATTATTTTTTTAACGTCACTTTCCAAAATAGCGCTAGAGTAATTGGCAGAGTATCCAAGAGAACAGAGCTTACCCGAAAGGGGTTAAGAGCTACAAACCACCCACCTGAGAAACAACCTCCCCCCCCCACGTTCAATCTTTATTGAACAAAATCTTTGTTTAAATTTTTTACAGAAACACACAGTAATTTATGTAATACAAATTAAAGAGAAAATTCACAATATATATACATAATTGCATAATATAATTATACAGAGCTAAAAATAATAATAATAATAATAAACAGAGCAAAAGAAAGGGGACAGTATTATTTGTGCAATATCGCACATTCATCAAGGAAAACAATAATGTCCAATACAAATGCATCGCACAAATTCAAAAGAAAAAAAAATAAGGCAGGTAAAATTAAACCATTTTAAACTCATTTTTTCGGTTTTCACCACCACTTCCTGTTCATAATTTCTCGCTTTAAATTATCATTCAGTTTTAAATAAATAAATCAGTGCTGGAATGAAAATGATTCATTTCATAGAGCCCCTCTCATTTTTGTTAAAAAAAAGATGAAGAAACAGAAACAATATTACTTAGTTTTATCAGAGATATCTTTTGCTATTATAAAACAAGAATTTTACCTCGAACTAATATTTACATTGTGATTTAAAAAACTAAGCCATAACTTACGGAATATATCGATAGGATCAGTGAAGTGATAATTTTGTGTGAAAGTGCAGAGGAACACATAGTGATCCGCATCCCCAATACATTCACATATACAATTGGATCTAGATTTTAACTTAATTTAACAGGTCATGGTTAGTTAAAAACTGAACAACGTGTCCAGAATGAAGATTAATATTAATATTAGGGGGTCGGTATGTATTTTTTGACCCGTGGATCGGTGTTAGAATTAGTATTTTTCTCTAGAGTTACTTAGAGAATCAAAAACTCTCCCAGTCTTCAACATGCATATTTTTAAAAAAATAATTAAGGTGTAGGAGTGAGGGACAGGCTCACATACCTCTTCGCCATTTGAAGTGACAAGCTTAGCACGGTATTCTACAATGTGGGTGTAATAATTTTAATTATATACTTTAACTTAAAAATGTCGATATAAAGAAGAATTTTTATTTTAATTTAAATAGGAGGATTTGTTTATTAAACTATGGAGGAGGGAACTTGAAGATAGGCTGTCGGTATAAATATGAATTCTAACATTTTTAACTACTTCTCAACAAAGATAGAACACAATTAGAGATATATCTGCATGAAAAACAGTGTTATATGTTGTGAGTTTAAAAATAAGTCTTTTGGGTATTGGCAATGGTCCTCATAATTTTAAACAATGGTCAACTGAAGAAGAGGAGACTTCAAAGTTGGCAGTATATTCTTCAAGCTTCTACACAACATTATTGTGAGGATTTCTAGAGATATGTAATTGAATGGAATTAATATTTCGAACTAGGACTAAGCGATGAGATTTGGCGCCACAATTTTTTCTCCAGAACTCCTATCTTTGTCGTGCAAGAATTTCGATACATTTATTGAACATATGTTATTCTAATGATAAGTTTAATATTTTGAAATCAGTTTAAAACTTTTTTTACTCTGTGTAAAAACAAGATGTGATTTTTTATTTTTTTTTAATTACTCACAAACCGTAAAATGGTAAGATTAATTTATTTGTATATCGGAAATTTTAAGTAATATCCTACAATATTAGTACAATGGGCAAAATTTCAACCTAAAGTCTTCAATTTTCAAATTTTTTTTTCATTTTGTTTTAAAAAAATCAACTTAAAATACATATTTTTTGAAATCTGTATTCTAAAACGTCCCCTCATATGGTTACCCGTTACTGATGCCAATTATCATTTTATGACACATGAAACACCAGACAAAAAGTTTTCTCACTTTATTAAATACAACCATTCTGATCACAAAGGCATATTCTGTTAAATTCCTGATTCTAAAATGGATCCGCATTTAGATTAATGATGCTTTATGGAAATAGAATAGTAATACGCATATGGCATGATATCTATGGGGTGTTTAATCTGAATACATAACGCTGTTTCACTAGAAATGGATTTTTAAAAATTTCGATTTCGATATTGGATTTGATTTTATAAACGTTAGTATTGAACCAGTTAGCAGTCAATTTAGTTTTTCTCTCATATTGTTCAATGATATAGGTATTTGCGTAGCTAGGTATCCAGAGGACCTGGTGAAAAAAAAACAAATTGCTGGCCTTATCTTGGTTGGGTTTTATCCAATAAAAAAGTAAACAGGTGTGAATATTTTAAATATACAAAAAGCTACTTTATAACACCAGATCTTTATCGTCTTCTGCAGAATATAGTATGTGTGAGCTTTAGTAATCGCCCAGGTTCGATTTGGCACCACGACACTCACAGAAGGCTGACTAAGATTTTAGACAATTTGGGGAAATTTTTGTTTACTATATTCTCTTTCTTGGGGTTGTTTACGCTTCAATTCACCACTGGGTTTCTTTTTTATCCATAATTTTAGTCTTCTAATTTATGCAATAAAATTCGTAAGTGCTTGAGTATTTACTGACGTTAAAAGGGGGGGAGAAACATAATGCTACTTTACAAAATGCCGTTGGAGAATTCTTGGCTATTTATTTATTTTTTCGGGACGATCGAACCTTACAGTTTAGAGCTACATAATGGTCGACCGACATAGATAGAAAATATTGCATAGACATGCATATGTTTTGATACAAAACGTATGCATGAACAAGAAAATACAACACAATATTATAAAAATTATTTTAAAAAAAGAACATCTATGCAAAAGAATTGAGGAGAGGGGAGCACAGAATTATACCAGTCTATTGCAGATACGAGTAGATTGTGAAATATTGAAACTTGTACCTCGCTTGTTGTGAATCCTATTGTCATTAAAAATAGAATGTAACTAGGAAGGAATTGCTTCTTATGTAGGTTTTTTAAGATGTAATAATAAGTATGGTAAGATTTTTCATGCAATTTATTTTCAAGTAACAGTTTATAAAAAAATTAAAAAATTGAAAATAATGCAAAATTTTTAATAAGTTAAGTTCGCAACACTATACAAACAAAGGAAAGAATTTAGAGGAATAGTTGTGTTGCAACTTTTTACATTATACCTTACATCTGGAAGGAATTAACGCGTTCGACTTGCTTAGTGATCAGGGTCCAAGCGTACTCCATGAGCTTGAGGGCCCGGTGCATGGTATTGCTTAGCCCATTGATAGCTACGCCACTGGGTATAAGTATAAAATTGCAACAATCCTATTTGATTTTAAAATGTTTCTTGTAGAATGGCACACTTTGGATAATTTTATAAATTTCGAAAAACATTTTGAACTACGCATTATAACCTGTAATGGTATTTTTCCCGAAACTTCTAACTTTTGATAACGAGCTAAGAAAGAAAATTATTGATTACACTTTTCGTAGCAGAAATTTTTTGTGTGCAACTAGGGATTGCAATATCAAACCAAAAGTTCAATAACGGCATTCGGTATTTTTTAGATCTTAATACCGGTAGTAGTAGAAATTTTAGGAAAAGACAGAAAACAGGTATTTCCTTGTATTATTTGCCAGTTTTGTTAAAGTGTAAGTATCACAAAAATTAATTTGTAATTGTTAAATTATAACAGTATATAAATAATCACTAATAAGTAAAGGAACATCTTATTTATTTAACACACAAAAAAAGTGTAATAGCAATCTGTGGTACGGTTACAAATTTTTGAAATGTGATATTAAGAAACATAATTCATTAACTGTACTGCCATTAAGCCTGGAACGTAATTATGTGCACAAATTACCAGCCGTTGAAAACGCTCTTTCGGCATCTACGCTAGTTGGTAGTATTGTTAGCAATACGCGAAATACTTTTTCCAAGAATTTATTTCTAAATCTCTTATCTTCAAATAAATCGATTTCTCGCCGGAAGGTTTTGGATACTGCTGATTCCTGTATTGTATTTTCGATTGTTGATTTTTTTTTTTACTTTTCGCTAATTCTAATTTTTGTTCTACAGACAATTCTTTCACTATCGTCATTAGTGTCATAATCATCTTTGTTAAATGTACCGACTCCCCTATTGAAAGTAGATAAGGTTTGTGGGTAAAAAAATTAAGGTATCCTAACACGTTCGGAGTACTTTTTAACAAAATAGCATACTAAAACATTCTAAATGCTCTTTTAGGACTCAATACCAATAAATATTACTATTAAATTATCAATATTTAAAATAAATTACCTGAATTTTACAAAAATCACTATTATAAGTGAAATTTTAGTAATATTTTTGAAAAACTTGAAAGCAGTTAGAGAAAAAAAGTAAAAAACATATATTAGTAAAAGTATTACAAAGACAAATTAGATGCATTTATCTAGAAAATGTACTAAAATTTTAATTTTTTATTAAAATTTGAAAATTTTAAAGTTTATTGAAACATTATAAGAAATGTTACATTTTTTATGAGACCATTATTTAAATAACAAGCCTTAACTCAAAAAGTATTCATAATATAAGAAATATTTTAGTACATTTTCTAGAAAATAACATAAATATCAGGTTCAAAAAGTTTTATAGAAATACATTTGTAATATTTTGCGTTATCAGACTCGCCATGATAGATTTTGAACAATTTAAATGCCCACTTCTGGTAGATAAAAAACCCAATTCTGGTAGATAAAAAACCCACATCCGGTTTTTCTAAATTTATAAAATGGATTGTAACTTGGCCTCTAGGTAGTGTAGAAACAAAATAAAGTATGTTTCGTAAAGTCAAAAGATAGCTCTATCCAATAAAATAAAAAAACAAAATTATCTGTCTTGACTGAATTTGGTCATTTTCAACGTGTTCCGATACCTTAAGAAAATTTACTATAAACTTAATCAAATTTGATTTGGTTAGTCTCTTTTCTTCTTTATTATTTTTATTTTTAAAATCATGATGATGTGTAAATACAAATATGATATGCAAATACACATTATGAATAACATACTCCCCAATTTAAAAAAATATCGAAATATTACGCATTTTTTTCGCAACTAACAGCTTTGTTTTCACAAATACGAATATCAGACTACGAGCCCTGTGCGTGTACAGTATGGCTCTGAGCTGCAATATAATAGTTTTGGTGTTAAAACGATGTTGGACTAGGTAGTCGGCCCTATAAGATTTAAAATAGCAGCTCATCCATCATCTTTCAGCATTGGGTTACTACAGAAAGGTGTAGATGTCATTAAAACCCGATTTCTTTTCGGGTATTCTTTAATACGACCTACTATAATGGTACTGAGTGTCAAACATATATCTTTTCAAACACTAAACAGCAATTCTTCCTAAAAAATCCACCTATTATTCTTTTGTTTAGTTAAATTATAAATGCATCAAATTTAAAAAGATTATATTCTATAGGAAATTTTACAAAGTTTGCAACACTATACAAATAACAGAAATATTTTATAAAAGAGTTAAATGTGTAGAAATTTGTTAAACTTTATTTTGTTGCCTAAAAGAGATTTACTATGAATATTTCAAATGATTTAATATATGCCAAGCAAACTGATCTGTGGAATAAGCAGAAATTTTGCTCTTAAAAACTTTTTATGGCCGGGGTAGCCTAGTGTTTCTAATCGCGAACTCGTAGTCTACGTGTCATGAGTTAAAACCCTATTGCCACTAAAGATTCTCGTTTAAAAGGAGCTGATGCACATAAACTCTGTCGAGACTCAAAGTCCTTCCGATGCGGTGGTGTGGTAGTTAAAAAATACAGATGCCACCTCAAGGGTCCTCCTTGCCACGTGACCAAGGTTTAAAATTAAGAGGTTCTCCAACAATAGTTCTCTTGTTGCCTTACAACTGGACGTTAACAAAGGCTCTTTCCTCTTAAAAACCTTTCGAGTAGTTCTAGTTTTAGAATTGTTTACTTATACGAATTTTTGCTTATTAAAGGATTTTTTTGATAGTATATTTTTTAATATAGACAGATAAAATCATTCCCGTGTACCAAAAGTATAACACGGGCTTACAGAAGTAAGTAAAGCAACCAAATAAGATCTAACAAAAGAAAAGTTACGTAGTAATGGAATAACAAAAACAAACAGTACATTACAAAATAAACCAATTACGCGTAACAAAACCAAAACAATGAAGTCACAAAAACAGCGAAATGAAAAATTTACAAAAAAATACAAAGTCAAATCAATGAAGATACAAAATAAAGTGAACAAAATTTTACTTGAAACAAGTTGAAAAAAAATTAGGAGGTCGGTTAATTTTAAGAGCATGCAGTTTAAATTCCAAGCACCTTCTTTCTTTCTTAAATTTTGAACAAAAAAGGACAAGATGCCCACCCACCTTGCTCATCACCAACATCGCAGTACAATAATTGCTTTTTAATTTCTAATGATTTTTGAGGATTAGGTTATTTGTTCACATTTTATTTGTTTATAGTCTGGATGTCTGTATTCTTTAAAAGTGATTTATTTTAGCTAACCCTCAGCAGTAATTATTGACATTTAAATAAAATTTATTTATTAATTGGCATCATTAATCAATTGATCTATTGACACTGTAAATGCTTCTATTTAGATATCATTTTAGACATATTGGAATGTTTGAAATGTAATAATGGTTGGGTTTTTCCGACCATCAGTGTGTGGCCGCGGTCGCCAAGTGGTCTAGGAATCGGATCGTGGCTAGCGTGTCATGAGTTCGATCCCAGTACCACTGAAGACCCGCCGTGTAGGAGAGCGATGCACGTTAAATCTGTCGAGAGCTGAAACGTCTTCCCGTTGGTGTGGTGTGATAGTTATGAGAGGGGATGCCAGCTCAGGTGTTGTCCGCATCACTTGACCATGGTTCAAAATTACGCGGACCGTCCCCAAAAGCCCTCGTGTAGCTGAACAGCGGGACGTTAATATTCACTCACTCACTCCCCGACCATCAGTGTACGAGAGTTAGAAGAAAAACTGGTCATAGTCAAAACAACACAAATTATTTACAGTTCTAAACAACGACACAAATTCAAGAACCCAAATTAAGAAATACTCCAATGGATAAATATGAGAGAAATGGAGAATTAGACGAGATAATTGGAGATATAATAAAACGGATCATTTACACCACGCAATACCCCTTCTTATATTTGAAGATAATTTCTAAAGTAATCTAATCCAAACCGACCGAATCCAATTTAACAACTAATTGACCAAGTCGTCAATCTTAATATTAATCAAATAATCTACGAAGTGCTCACGTCAAACCTCACTTCTATCCTTGAGTTTCTAACCTCTTTCACCTTCGAACCTGTAAACTAATACTCAAATACATGACGTAATTTACATATATTGCGTCTTCTTCTTCGGGAGAAAGTTTTCAATTAAATTTTTTTAAAGAAGTAATTTATCAAGAGAATTATTAGGAAAAACGTGGATAGACCCGTTAAAGAGATACATTTAGGTGCTTCAAAAAACTAAAGTAAATAAGTTGAAAAATTATTATTAGAAGCAATAAAATATGGAAATCAAACAAATATCGTAAAACTTAAAAAGCAAATAAATAATGAAAAACTTTTTCTGTTATATGAAAAATATATCAATAAATAAAACATTGCAATAGCAAATAAATATTGTAAACACAAAAGAGAACTTTGCTTCCAGTCGTTCGTAAAATAAAATTATTTATTCAAGCATCATATCAAAAAGTAAAAGTTCATTCTAATGACACAACAAAGCTTATCAAAAAGGAATTACAAATATTCGGAAATATACTTGAGAAAATAGTAAACTGTATATTTCTTCGTAAATATTAAACTAAAATTGAGTTTAAGCTTATAGCTGCAAACAAATTTCTTTAAAACTTTGTGTTAAAAGTGTTTCCCTGTTCAGTGGTCTCTAACATTTTCTTTAAAAGCGCGCAAAGTTTTAAAATTTGTTACATTTTTCACTCCTGTGCCTTTGGGACACAGTGGTTTCAAGCACTGCGATGAAAAATGATAAAATACTTCAGAAGAATCTTCAGTTTGATGCTATTCAGATTTTCTGATAAAATTTTTCCATCAGAGGTTGTCAAACTTTCATTCAGTTTAACTACATTTTTCATAAAACTATATTTATCATTCCTCTCTAGAATCAAAGCTTTATTTTTCCATCTTAACTATAGTATAGCTATTCTTAACTTTTGCATTCGATTAAATGCTTCAATTCTTTAAATTTGTATTCAGTTTTCAAGCACAGTCATACTTATTTTCACATTTGTTTCATTTTTCTTATAGATTTGTTCTAAATTGGGTTTGTTATGTGTTTTACATGTATTTAATTGTTTTATTTAAAATAATTTTAATTTGGTAATGAATAATAATCTATTTCCAACTGTCTTGTGATTAAAAATGACAACAAAAAAAATTCGGAATTTGATAGATATATATATATATACTTTTTTCTGTAGCCTGGGTAAATGGTTTTGCTGTACTCACTTGGTAAGTCTTTATCTAATTGTTTTAGCTTTGTTTAACATATTTTAGTAATTATTATAGGCTATAATATTATCGTTTTATATTAATAGATTATGGTTTTATTTGTAATAATAGTTAAACTTCACTAGAAATTTCTTACTTTCCCTATGGCCCAGAGTATTGGCAAATACAGGTAAAGTTTAGCTGGCCGCAAAAATTTGTTTAAACCTGCAATCCTGGTTCCTAAGACCAGGAGTTTGCTTTAGTACTACTGTGGCTAAGATTTTATACTATCCTGACTAGTTATCTTAGGTTTACAACTATTTTGTGTATATTTTTGATATATATATATATATATATATATGTTTGTGAAAAACTTTTGATGGTAAAACTTTTTTAAACAAAATTAATTAAAATTAAATTTGTATTTATTTTTGGTTTTATTTTCAAGTATGTAACTCAAAGATGCTTATAATAATTTACTATGTAAAAACATCCTCAATGAATTAGGCCAGTGTTCTTCAAACTGTGTTCCATGGAACCATGGGGCTTCACAAGTCACACAAATAAAAGAAAAAAGAAGCTTATAAATATGTATGCAAAACGGATTCACGTTCTCTATGATGTTTATATAGTTACAAGTATCTACAGCTCATTCTGTTCGTTGAAACCGAAAATTTTATTCCTCCTTAATAACTATATTTTGCAACACTTTTTAAACTTTTATTATAATTAGTCAAAGAATATTAAAACGTTTTATCTTTATTTATGTATGCTTCCTTCTAGATTGTGAATATTCCTGTTGTTTACTATCTCGGGATCCGTGAGATAATTTTATACTCGTTAGTTAGCACAATGTCTTGCAAAATAGTTTTTTAATGGAAAAAGTTGTGATTCTGCATTTGAGGAAAACTCTCCCATAATGAAGAAGAGGCAACGTCAACATATCGACAGATTCGATGTTAAAATCTAAATTTAATTAAGAACAGCTCCTAAATTTTAGGTGGCAAATTCATTCAACATACATGGGATTTCTCTCACAACTATAGTTATTTAAATCCCATTCAGAACTTTGTGTTTAAGGAAAATATATTTCCCAACGTTTCTAGCTACAAAAACAAAGTATAAAAATAAATTAAATTAGGAATATATAATGAGTGATTGCATTTACTCTCAAAAGGCCTAGACTTCAATTGTGTGAAAAAATGCAAAACCGTATCCCAATTACTAAACATAATGCATGGATAGGTGACACTCGTATCACAAATTAATATTATTAATGAGTAAATTTTATTAAATATCAGATTAGAGTTTTTTAATAATAAATGGAATATTTTTTCATTATTGCCTTTACTTCAAGTATCTATAACATGTGTGTTGATATATTTACTTTAAATATTATTTTGAGATATATTTTCCTAATTATGTATATGGAATGAGGTTTTACGTCAATATTTTCTAGTTCTAGGGGTTCTACGAAAGCATCTTCAAGTTATAGGGATTCCGTGAGTTCAAAAAGTTTGAAGGCCTCAAAATTGGGCCATAAGAATACCTTACCCAACAATTGGTAAGAGATTAGCACATTTTCATATAGAAAAGTTCTATAATACCTGTACATATATGCACTGCGTTACCTTCACCACATTATTAACACACATACCACTGGCCGTTACAAATAAAATACAGTCAAGATAATTTTTATCAAGAAAGATATCGGGAATGAATCAATTTCATCTTCATCTTACTAGTCATAATCAAATTTTTACTAAAGCATCAATCTTTTATCTTTAGAAGATGTAAGCAACTATTATGTTACAAACATGAAAACAATTAGGTAATTTGGAGAAAAATTTATTATGTATTAATAAAAAAATATACATTCTACTTTTTAATAATCGCGTAAAGTAAGAACTCAATATTAGTACTTGATCTTTTGTCAAAAAATTATCTTTTAGTTTCGTATGTCTAAGTTGTAAATGAAAACATTGCGTTAAGATCATAATTTAGCATTTACAGTACATTGCAAAACATGCAAAAAAAGGACATTGATGAAGTAAATAAATATTTTCCAAATATGTTGGGGGTATTCATTTTTAGGTTAATATCTAATTCACATTAAGCTCTTCACACTACTATTCAGTTAATCCAGTGCATTGCATGAACATTATTTAAAGTCTTATCGTATTTAGACGTAACTTAAGGCGATATGGTATCTTCACAATTTTTTTTTTATTTTTACTATTTGATATTTGGTTTTAATGGTATTTTATAAAGGTTAATATTTAATAATAATTCCATAGAAATTTTTTTAAATTTGTTGCAAAATGTTTGTAAAATTTAAATTTTTTGAACTTTTTAAAACATTTTTTAAATTTTTAAGGCTTTTTTAAAAGATGTTTTTTTTTCTTTCAAAATTTTTTCCTAGTACCTTATAATATAATACATAAAACTGTGCATGGGTTTTTTTCTGCTGCTGCTCTTTAATTTTTTATTAATTTTTTTACAGATAAACTTCCAAAAATTCTCAAAAAAACATTAATTTTGATTTTGAATTTTTTTAGAAAAAGTACTAAATAAGTTAGAGCTAATTCCATGCTCAGTTTTACAAAACGTGTATGAAATTTCAAACCCTAAAATACAGGTAAATCTTTGAAATTTTGCAGGCATGTTTATAAAGATTCGAGGTATCAAATAAGCCAATAAAAAATTTTCGACAGTTTAAAGATTTTTAGGGTACCATATCGCCTTAAAAAGTATCTTTATAAAATATTGAAAGAAACTGGTTTTACTTAATTACATCGTATGATTCGCGAATAAATTTTCTTCATGATAAACAACTAAGTAACATTCTAGTTGACAAAATGTTTTTAAAATATTAAAGGGAATTTGAACTTTTCCTCAGCAAAACTTCCAACTCGTTCGAAAAATCGTTCAAAAAACATTGTAAGACCTTAATAAGACAATTTCTTCTTCCCAGCTTTAACTTTCTACGGTTAAAAGAGGAGTCACACATGCACACATACTGATGAATTATAGGTTTATTCACGAGTACATAAGATGGCTTAAAACCTATATTGTTAATGTATGAGTGAATATTTACTTCTAATACACTTAAATGTACTCTTAGTAAGAAGGCTTAGTACGCTTAATCATATTCATAAATGGATGTAGTCGCCCATTCGCTATAGTGGCTACTGACGCTGACAGCAGTGCCGTAGGGCCTAGGTTCAAATCACGGAAAAGGCATGGATGTTTGTAAATGTATAGTGCCTTCGCGGCATAGGGATGCCCTAAATAGCTATCGAACCGGAAGTCCTCTTGGGAGTTGGTGAAAGGGTAAGAGAAATGAAAGGCCCCTGACCAGCCCCAAGGTGTTTTCCCTCGAAATTGGGGTGGGACCGAGCAAAATCCTGCTGTCACCTGCATGGTGCTCAAAGCTAAGGCTAACGACAGGCGTAAAAATCTAGCCCATCACCGCGCTGAATTTTCTGGACCTTGATCTGATGTTACTGTCGATTATAGGTGGCATATAAGTCCATTTATATCCATAAATGGATATATCTGAATATTTACACGTATTCCGTATGACTTTTCAAAAGTCGTCATGCGAATAATGTGGAAAATATATGCGGTACTGAAAAGAAATTTAACACCTTTTGTGTTATAATAATTTTTTAAAACACTTTTGTAAACATATATCCTTTATAGATCCTATCTAGATCTTATTTATTTTATCCTAATTTTTATTAAAATAAAATAAATGAAAAAATGGGGGTGGGGGAGGGAGGAAGTTCAAACTTTTTTCGTCCTTTTAATTTCACATGAAGTTCAAATTTTCAATTGAAATTAAAATATTGCGATTGTAAAAGTATATAACGTAAAATGATATTTCAAATAGCTTCCCTGTGTTGATCGGAAACCAAACATTGTTACAAAATACTATTTACCTTTGACAAGTAAGTTTAAACTTTCTGGAAAAAAAATTGGTATATACCAACTAACATCAAGTAGCTCCAGCGCCATTTTTTTGCGACTAAAAATATCCTGCTCAATAATAACGAATCCCCTTATGACGAGCAACAAAAGAAATCCATTAATATATATCATTTCTCAAAATCCAAAGAAACTTTTCACGTGTTTCAACTACTCGTGCCACCTCAAGAAAGAAATGAAGAAGAAAAACCTTTCAAACATTTTTAAGACACTAAAATTACATCCAGGTTTCAAGAAACAACTCGTTTGATGGTATCTTACAGAAATTCTTTCTGCTATTATCTACTGCTTATGGCCGAGTCAAAATGATTTCGCTCGAATAAAGCGCCCAATGATAAATGGGGAATGTTTCTTGGAGCACATTTTGTTCTCGCCTTTGGCAACAGTGATACTCCATCGTGCGACTCTTAAGTATGTGGTCACTTACTTCTCTTGTGTATGATGGACGCAGTAAAGGTCCTAATGTACTAGATATCTTGAAGAAGACTGAAAACAGATGGGAAAAGGAGGTACTTAAACTCACTAATGGAGAGACGGCAGAAAAGGATAGGACTCAAAACAACTTTTTGGTTCATTTGGGAATAGATTCCTTCCACTCTACCAAGACTGATTACACGGTAAATGAAATAATTTTTAGTTTTAAATGGAGGATATAAATTAATATATATGTTTAGAGGAAAATGGCATTGTAGAAATGAAGTTAAAAGTTTTTAAGAGACTTGGAAATACATCAAAATTACATAATATTCTTTTAAAGCACCCAAACACGTTCCGAGTACTTTTTTAAAAAAAGAAATACCATACTAAAGCATTATAAATACTTTTATTAGGAATAATTACCAATAAATACTAATATTAAACTAAACATATTTTTTAAAAATTAACGAAAGTTTACAAAAAGCATAATTATAAGTGAAATTTTAGCGATATTTTGGAAAAACTTCAAATCAATTAGAGAAAAAAATAATAAACTTATATCCGTAAAAGTATTACTAAAACAATTAGATATATATCTAGAGAATATTCTAAAATTTAAATGCTTTATTAACATTTTAAATTTTTAGAGCTGATCAAGTAAATATTACAACAAATGGGACTTATTTTTAGACCATTATTTAAATAAAAGGAAAAAACCCAAAAAAATTCAAATAATAAGAAATATTTTAGAACATTCTCTAGAAAATAATATAAGTATCTAGTTTACAAAGGTATATTAAAATACATTCAAAATATTTTGAATTATCAGAATAGCTATGATAGATTCTGAACAATTCAAATGCACTTTTGTGGTAGATTTAAAACTCACTTCCAGTTTTTCTAATTTTATAAAATTGACTGTAACTTGGCCTTTAGGTGACGTAGAACTAGAACAAAGTATGCTTTGTAAAGCCAAAATATAGCTTTATTCAATAAAATAAAAAAAAAATCGCGTTTTGACCAAATTTAGTCATTTCAACGTATTCGGATACCTTAAAGAAAAAAGAAAGATATCAAGTAAATGTTGAAAATTTAATATTGATGGATAGTGTAATGAAATTTTGCAGGACACATTTGGCAAATCTAAGACCATTATTTTTTTTCTAGGAGAAGTAATAGGTGAAAAGAAGCAATTTTATTCATTCTTCTTCAATAAATTAAGCCAGTGCGATAATCATTTTATATTGTTGATATTATTTTATTAATAACTCTATGATAATGTTAATATGCACTTTAATCATATGGTTTGCTGTTTGTGATACTTTCAAATAAACGTAACTAATTTTTAAGGTCTGCATTCAATACATTTCACATTTTGTTGAAATAACAATTTTTTATATATGCAATTCTGGATGCATTTATTTTAACTTAATACGATATATTGTCATAAAAATGTTAACTTTTGCCATGAATAAAATTATATTCAAGCCTATGTTTTGTTTATTGAAACAAACCTGAAAAGTATTTTCACATTAGCAAAAACAATTACAATATGCGTGCTTTCGAATTATTTGAACCATTCTTGATTGCAGTACTACAAGAAAATGCTTTTGAAAATATGGTTTGAAAAAGATTATCTATTACATACGTTATATCATGGTTATTTCCCCAGTCCGATCCAAACTTTCCCCCTCGTCTTAAGCTATAACTTGCACATAGGTTTTATGTGCATAAAATTTAATACTAAAAAAATGTTTACGCGGAAGTAGTCGTGTAGGGCACAGAGCCACCCCAGGCTAGCAAAATCTTTAATTCTGGGAAAACTGTTTATTTGTTAGGAATGACCTTGTCAATATCCTTCTATATGATAGTCTTTATGAGAACTAAAATGTATTTGACACACAACTCTCTTTTTTTTTTAGGAATGGCAGACGTTTTTTACAATCTTAGGTATTTGGGGTTGAGTGAGCCATGTCCTTCCCGAAAGGAAGGAAGGAAAATTGTCAGAGCCTGAGACAGGTTGAACTTCTACACAATAGATGGCGACACCACCTATCTCCACCTCCACAATTTAGGCATGGCACTGAAGGGGAGGGAAATATTCTTCATCTCCCTGTACCCGTGGTTTCTGCACCGATCACCCACAAGGATTTCGAACCCACTGATTTAACGAGCACGTACTCCGTGTTTATTAGGAGGGTATTTAGTGGCATCGAACCCAGACCTTTCGGTCAAGAATCCGATGCTCTAACCACTAGGCTACTCACTGCCCCTTTTCTCTAGTTCACATGTTGAAGTTGAGTGGAAGTGGGCTACATGATAATATTAAAAGAAATAAATACAATATGTGTAAAAAAAGAACGCAAAACCTGAAGGAAAAAAGTGTGCATGAAATTTTTACTTCGAAAAAAAAAACACGCTCCAAAAAGGTTTTCAATACAAAATTAAGCATGAGTCGCCTATCCAACACGTTTTCCGAGTAAAGCCAAAAAAAAAAAAACCGGAGAAGCGTAACTCACCCGAACCTGACGCTTCATTTAAGCTCACTCTTCAGTAAAACAGGCCCAAAAGGATATCACTTCAAAAAGAATTGGGCATCTGTGATCTGTTTAATGACATTTAAACTGATCAAGCAAGAGAAGAACCTCGTGAATGCATATTTCAAAACATTTTAGCTTAGTTTGGATTTTTTCTTAAATTAACAAAGGAAAATTGAAAAGTCCTTAAAAATTCATAAATATACTCTCTTATTCATTTGAATTACGGTTTTTATGGTGAACATAAAAATTAATTTAAAAAAAAAGGATTGGGGTGATTCAGTCACCCTGTGTCCCCCGTAAACTTTTAAATTCGAGAAAAAAATGAATCTTTCTACTATTTATGCAATTTAAATTGAGAGAAAAAAATTACATATGTAATAAATACTTAGCTTCATTTTTATTTCAAATTAATTTGATGTAATAATTACCTTTGCTTTTTGATGACAAAACTCGCCGAGCACTACCCTATAGAAAGGATTTGAACAAATTCCTTATCCCACGGCAAAATTTAAATTTTTCTTCAGCAGATGGATAATATGCCTACACAGAATATTTTTTCCGTATTGGAAAAATATATGAAAAAGAAAACCCACCTTAAAATAAATTCAAACGTTTCGATTTTGTTTCAGTGGATATAGGATCTAAAAGCAATTTCCATTTCGTGATACTTTGATCTCATTCGTCAATGGTTTATAGATTTCCTCTAAACATTACTTAAAAAACATAGTTTACTGGATTTGTGGATAAAATTCTATAGGACATCCTTTGAATGGCATAGGTCGTAGAACAGGGCCTGAAATAAATTCTCCTTATCGAGGACGAATACAAATCCCTCTCAGTATGGAACTGAATGCTTTATTCATAAAGAAGGTATCCTTAGATTTATTTTTCTATTAAATAGAACATTTTTCTTATTTATACGGCTTAAAATAACAAAAAAAAATTTAAAGTATGACTTACACTGGATGCAGAAAATATCGACAAAGACAATTCAAACTTTTATAAATAGTTCTAAGTTTTTCTGGAAAATAAAGACTATGAATATTATTATCATAATATTAATGTTTTATAGAACTAAAAGAGTATAAATATTTCTGTCGTCATGTTAATGTTTTCTAGAAAATAAAGAGTATAAATATAGTTATCGTATTAATGTTTGCTAGAACATAAAGAGAGTATAAATATTACTAAACATAGGATATTACAATACATATCAATAAGAAGTTTCTTATTTTAGTATCTTATTTGGAAATATCTGATTCAACGTAAATAACCTATTATTTTATAATGAAAACTTCAGCAGTTGCTACTAATCCTCTGTTTTAATATATTTCTATTGTAATACATCGAGTTAGAGTTGTTAAAATGGCCGCAGTGGCCTAATGGTAATGGTCATGAACTCGTGGCTTGAGTGCTGCGAAATCAAGTCCTGGTGCCACTGAAGAATCACCGTGTAGAGTAGGCGGATGCACCTTAAATCTGCTGAGGCCCAATGTCCTCCCATTGGTGTAGAAGTTAGGAGATGGGGGGCCAGCTCATGTGTCGTCCTTTGACCTAGGTTCGTCGCCAATAGCTCTCGTGTTGCTATATAGCACGACGTTAATGTAGCATTCAGTAGCTATGTTTGTTAAAAAATAATAGTATTAATTCATTTTGTTGCAGTACCTAACATTCAGATTAATTGAAAGCTATATATTAATACAGAGTGGGAAGTAGCCCGAGAACGGAGTTACGGGTTACAAAGAAGCACGCAAAGGAAAGGATACAGTTAGCTAATCTGTCTCTATCAGATATGAAAATGACCACTATTTACCTCTTGGCACCTTCAGGCCCTGATCAGCAAATTATGAAAGGCAGATCAGAGGTGAACTTCTAGAACGGCTGCAATCTTATCAGAAATGTACTGCTCATCTTCAAGACTATGGGGGTTGTTTTGCGATACATCTTAGACGTGAGGACTCCCCACAAACAGTAATCCCACATTTACAGATCGTGTGACCTGGGTGGTCAGCTAGGGTCGAGACCGAACTATAGGTCGCATTACACAATCCTAACTCTGTCGGGAGTAAGGATTGTGTAATGAGACCTACAGTTCGGAGTATTTCTTTTAACATAATATTCCATATCAAATAATGTGAGTACCATCTTCAACTGTGCACTTATCAACTCAAACACAGTCCACACTAAGTTCTGAACCGGTTTCGATCACTTGGTGTGACATCCAATCGGGCTACTTTTATTTGCCCTACCCTGTATAAATGCATCATGATAAAACGTTATCATGCATATATTATTGTTCAACGAAAATTTCATACTTTTTAAAAGTCTCAGAATTTTTTTCCCCATAATTTTTAGAGTAACGGGTAAAGTTAGTATAGGTGTGTACCAAAGATTGGGAAAATAGTTCTTTATCATGCTATTGTTTTCCTGGTTCAAGCTGGAATTTCATTTATTCTTGACTATGTCCAAAATTCACAACTCTCGTTGACTTTTAAAATCGCTGTTAGAATCAAGAAGGATTAAAGTTGTAAAAAGTAAATAGAATTTTTACTTTATGCATGACAAAACTTCTCGATAATAATGTAGAGAATCTTAACAGAACTAAACCTTCATTGGTTCAATAAGAATGAAATTATAGCATAACGATAATAGGAATAAAAAAGCCGATAGCTTTAAAATACATTTAAATATATAAGTAAAACTATAATTATAATTATTTCCTTTCAGTTCATTTTTATAAGTTAGTTATCTCTGTAATTTTTAATTTTACAATTTAATTTTTTTATAAATTTTAATTTTTAAATTTCAATCTTTATGTTTATTTACCAAATTCTCAAAGTATTAAACTATTGTAAAATCAATCTTATTTTCAAGATCTTAGTGTTTTCTACACGCAATTAGAAAATTAGAACAAGCAAGACATAGCATTCGAATACTGGATAAGTTTTGTTGTAAGAAATAATCGTGCAATTCTTCTTGCATTGTATATTCGTATGAAACTAGAATTCTTTTATCATTCTGAGATATTAATCTTTTCATCTACACATTCACCTAATAATAAACGAAGAACAATAAATATCTGCATGCCTTTCGCAAGATATATTCTGATATTCATTATGCGTATAGAGGGCATTTATATTCCTCCGTATATACTGACCTTTTAATATAACCTTAGATATTTCTAACACGCTTTCATTTCATAACTCTTTTATATATAGTGCTATTTATTACATTTATACGCCGTGTTGTTATGTACAAATTAAACATGTGAATTAAACTTTGCCTATACATAAATTATTTTCACAGTTAAAATGATTTTGAAGAATAATATAACTCAAATCCTCTCGTTTGTTTCTTATGGTATTGCGAAAAAAATAGTTTCTTACATACTATTTTTCTACTAAATATTTCTAGAACTATGTATTAACTCAAAAAAGCTCTAGAACTGAAATGAATATTAATAGTTTTTAAGGAAAAATTTCAATTTTTTTCTCTTTTATTTCATTCAACATTGCCCATTTTTGGAATTTTTTTTCCTATCATATGTATAATCACTAATAATTCAAAGTGCTTTAGATATCTCTCTATTCTCCCTCTCACACAAAAAAAAAGAATTTTAAGGCTTTTATTATTACCTAAAATATGTATTGCTTGAGACTGCAACCTCAAATATATATCATTCCCGCAATAAAAATCAGAAATTAAAAAGTGCACTTTAAAGAATCTGCTTAAAACGGTTTATTACACTTAGTACTTAAGGTTAACATTTTCATTATATATATTTCAGAATTAATGTGCTATAAAATACTCTTTTAATTACTTCAAAAAAGAATGTTTACTCTTCCTTTCAGCGAAGCTTTGTCTGAAGCAAATTGCTTTTATCCTTTTAATTCAATGTTCTTCCGTAAATAACGGTCTTGGTTAATATTTAGAATTTAAAATATTTGTAGGAGGTGTCAATTTAATTTATATCTCTTACGATAATTGATAATTTCTCATTAAAATGTGAAATTAGATTATTATCAGCTGTTCAAATATGCCATAAATATTCATTTATGTTAATGTTATTATCCTAAGGGATAATATGTAATATATATTAAAATATATTTATTCTTTCTCTTGCATCTGGGACATACTGTTGGAAGCAAACATTTGATTCATAAAAGTTATAAAGTTTATTCTTTTAATTTTTAAGTTATTAAATTAAATTGAGGAATATTTATTATGAATATAAAAGTCACAGCATTAAAATTTTTGTAAGCAAAATGCATTCCTTCATGTCTAAATAATAAAACATTAAAATTTGTTTTAAAGCATTTAAGGTGATTAATTTTTCATAAATACTTTTAATTAGACTCGAACATGAATTCGAATCAATTTTCTTGTATGTATTAATTACATTCCAAAATTAGTAGTTTTAACATTTGTGTGATATGACCAGACTCAAACAAATAACCTACACGCTCACGAAATGCCATTTCATTTAACATTTTTAAAATTTTTTTTTCTCATTTCCTCTAAAAAAGGTTATTTACATAGCAGAGGCAAAAATGTTTCATTTTAAAGTACAGATTATTATCAAATGGAGAAAAATTTAAGTTTGAATAAAAATGTGCTAGTGAAATAGCAGATTGATGGTTCAAATCATGCACTCCAACCAGAGTCAACTGCCCCGATGAAAACTCAGGAAGCTTTCCCCTTTATTTTTGTATTGCAGAAAGCAGGAGATTATCAATTTCTTATTGATCTTGTCTTACCCTGCAGTGTGTCGTGGAGGCTTAAGATTCTTTGAGGCCCTGGGCAAAAAGGGACCGTACCTGAGATTTTAAAAAGTAGACAGTATATAGCATTCATTGTCAAATACTCGTTCATACGAATGAAAAAAAAAACAAATGCACATTCTTTTGAAACAAATGAATGTGCATGATTTAAGATCTCAAAAATGTAGACACAAACCTACTCGACCGATGGCCGTATTTCAAATAAATGAGATGAACGATTGTTTATTATATTACAACACTAGACATGTGGGACAACGGCCATCACATAATAATACAGTCTTCCTACTTTTGCCAGTTAGCATGCCATTTGAAATTCTCTTTTTTTTTTGGAGAATATGTACGTGAATAATATTTGTATGACTATTAAAACTATATATATCCGGACCATGATCTTATTAAGACAGAGTCAAGAACGAAAAGAGGCCCATACCGAGGGCCAGGCCCTGAGCCCGGGCCCAGTTTGCCCATGCCTTAAGATGTCCTTGCGTGGAGGCCGGGGGATGTTATAGGCAAGATCACTGACGTTAAGACTGCATAAATCGTATTGTGAGGCACGTTATTTGGAGCCTGGAAAGATAGTTGTAAGTGCTATAGTTTACAAGAAAATCTGGAAGCTAGTCTGGAATTCAATCCGATAGCTGATCTGGGAAAATTTCTTGGAGTGTGTGAGTTTCTCTTTTGCATGTCACTTTAAAGGTGCAATATGAAATGCCTTCAAAAAAGACAGGTGGTGCAGAATCCTTTTTGTTTGGGTGCAGCCGAGATTACCATTCAGCCGTTGGTCCTTGTCTCCCCTCGTACGGTGTACTTTGAACCGGAGAGTGGACTGAAAGCTTCGACGGTTACTTCTCTGTTGGCATGACTAAATGGAGGGGACAGGTTGACATATCATCGAACTTAAGTATCGGTATTGTCCTATCTTGTGTACTTTCTCACGCTAAACCACGTGACCATAAGGAAGTCATTAGCTCAAAAAAGAAGTCATTTTGGTAGGAACCAACGCAGATCTATATTTTGTAACAAACCTACTTCCCTTCTACCCTGCAACCCAGCTAAAGGCGTGGAAGGGAGTGAAGGATCATTCGACATGATAATTTCCGTTTATTTTAGTTATCACCTTAATCGACTCAAACACAAATCAATGCAACACTATAAAAAGGATGATCCAGTCAGACAACAGATGGAAGGGACGAGAGACTCGTTTGGGGAGAATACATTAAATAAGCCTTTTATAATAATAGTTATACCTTAATAATACTTTACACAGTAGATATATAACTGATGTCCGCTTAACCACTTTAGTACTTTAAATATCAACATAATATGAAGCTGACAGTACCTGAACTGTTGGCAGTCATCTAATTAATTTAATTTATCAATCACAACTTCCTATCTGTAATCTTTTACAAGGCCTTTCTAACTTTCTATGGTAATCTTCACCCTGTATCTTTCTTGTCACCTTTATTTAACTAAAATCTAATCTTCTAATTTTCTGTTACCTATTTTTCTTCACTTCTAACTCAATATCTCCCTTTATTTCGCGAACTAGAACTATATATAATAAACCTAATTTGCATAACACGTTTTTTTAGGAGAAAGTTGATAAATTTTGCTAGCCCCAAACAGTACCCAAGAGGATTATTAGTAAGAGGTCGCGTATAGATCCGTCACAATTCTATTTTTAAACTTACTGTAGGTGATATGTTCCGAGTAACATTCGCTTAGTTTTAATCAATGGAATCCTAAATAGAGAATCTTTTTAAACAGGAAATTATTCTAATTACATAAACTAGGATAAATAAAAGTCTAAAGAATTCGAATTACATATATCCAATCAATATAAATATAGGACATTGTGCAAGAGTAAAGATAAGATAAAATTGATTTAATTACTGTTTGTCAAGAGCATTATATTCCGATTATAATGTAAGTTACGACAGTTTGGTTAATTGTGGAAGTTTGATAATAGCTACAAGTGTAATATGGGAAAATTAAAAAATTTGAAATACCCTTATAAATTTAGGGAAAAAATTCAATTAATAAAATTTACTAATGATAAGAATATATAGAACTATACAAAAATCAACACTTGAAGTTTGAAAATATTCAGTAAATAAAAATCTTTTCTCCGGCCAAATAGTTTTTCAAATTTTTGTGTTAAACCACATAAGACGAAAGAAGAAATATACCCCCCCCCCCAGTCCCGAAAAAAATGTATTGGCTCAAATATTAACATATTGAAATGTACTCTTCTAAGACATAAATTAGTCAACGCAAGAAACTAATATTAATTATGGAACAAGTTTAACTGTTAATTTAGTTTTCATTTATGCGCTCTTTTCTAATGTATTAGAGAAAAGATAAACATTAACCTTCTTCGGTCTTCTAAGCCCTATTTCATTTCCTGCTGAGTTAGATATTGTCTCGAAATATATAGATATTGTCTGGCAGGATAGACGTATTCTGAGTGAATTAATATCTGTCAAAATGCCGAAGATCGAAATCGGGACATTTCCTTGACAATTCCTTCCAAATGTTTAAATTAATCTTCTCTAAGATTCCAATTAAGTTAAGGTTTGGAGTTTCTTGAACATCTTTAACTTCATCGATAATTTTGCAACAATATATATAATTTATCTAATTACATTTACTCTATTATAAATCATAAATAACATAAAGATCCTTGAACAACTTCAAATAACTTTAGAATAAGCTGTACTTAATTAGCTTTAAGCCGATATCGTTGGGTGTATTACAAATTTACTCCTTTGGGAGCAACATTTAGTTCAATTTTATTATTGTTAACTATGACTACTATAAGAAACATATATCTAGCTTCATTAGTAAATAATCTTTAAACTCAGTAACTAAAATATAATCTGTAATCAACAAATGCTAATGATTAGTTCTGATATATCTGATTTCCACCACTACGCGCTTTAATTTAACAAACGCATACTTTGATTTCGATATAACTGAATTTGAATAATCTATATATTTTATTCATGTTTTTTTAAATTTATAATGTTTAAATATGTTATATTGATATTTTTCTCAAAATAAAATGATGATTTAAAGAATTGTTAAGGTTAGTGCCTACCTTCTGAATCTTGATTTTGCAAAAAGTGTACAAATGAGTAACTTTTCCCCTTCATATTTAGTGTCAATACAACTAGAATAATACAATTAGAATATAATTAATATAAAACTGTTTTAAAAATATTATGACAGTAAAAAAAATATTAAAATGCAGTTTTTTGGAAAAATATGAAGCAAAAAATGGCTTATTTTCAAAACATTCTCCCTTTATGGAAAAAGTTATCATTATTCTTCCTGTATATTACTAAGTCCTGTCTGTAAAACCTGAAAAAGGAGTTGGTGAAAAATTAATATTATTTTTAGAGCTATTATAAATTGAAATAATAGCCGGGTGTTTTTTTTTGTAAAGTTTCAGTACTCTTATGTATTAAAATATGCAGAAATCCGCTTCTAAATTATGTACATCAAAAACCTTAATTGAGGCACCGTAGGGAATTCTTAGTTATATTTGGGCGAAATATTACTATTACAAAAGCGTTTTCAATAAAAGAACAATATTTTGAAAATATGTAATTTTTTCCTTTATTGTTGTGCCAAAATGTTTCTCTCAAATACTTTATTCAAGTAATATTATTCTTAAAACAATTGTATATGTATATTCTAATTTGTGACACCTGATATATCAAAATATTATTCATTTATACGCTTTTGCAAAACCAGGTTCCAAACGTAGTCTTCACGATTTCTAATACTTCTTAACTAATTTCTAGAAATTTCTAATACTTCCTATTTTTAATTTAGTAATAATAAATAAAAACGATCTCACAAAGAACATTTTAAAAAAATATATAGTTTGGATGTTATATTTAATACACAACCTGGCAATATAGTTCGGTGAATGAAACAGAACGGCCGATCTGGCAACACTGCTGAAACAAAACGCTGCTCATGCGTAGCGGTAGGTGTTGCTCTTCTGCCCCCTCCCCCATCTCCGTTGTTCAGTTGAGCGTCGTTTGTGTTCCGTGTAAGACTTGTATTACAAAGTGCTTGATTGGTACATTTGGTTCATAACTGAGAACAGGAAAATGAACGAACAAAAGATCAATTTGAAGTTTTGTTTCTTTAAGCTTGGTAAGACACCGACAGAAACATATTCGATGCTGGTATGTGTTTAGAAAGATAAAACACTATCCAAGAAGTGTATGTACGAGAGTTTTGCCCGTTTTTGTGATGGCAGAGAAAGTGTTTCTGACAGGCCCCGTAGCGGAAGGCCGCCAACCTCCATCAAAGACGAAAACATTGGGAAAGTGAGTAAATTAATCACCAAAGATCGTCGATTAAATGTGCAAATGATAGCTGGATGATGAATGCACCAATGTGCATTGAAAGTTTCACCGGTTTCTTGAAGCGTCTAGCCAAGGTACGACCGCAAGACACACCACAAGGTCTTTTGTTCACTACAATGATCACCCTCACACATCCAATATCGTCAAATAATTCCTGGCAAAAAAGGGTGTGGTCCAAAATGAACATCCACCATTCTCACCAGATCTTAATTCTCTAGACTTATTCCTATTCCCATGACTCAAACTCGCTTTGAAAGGAAAGCGATTGGACGATATTTCTGATATCAACGATATGTGACAAGGCTTTTGTACCCCGTCTGAAAAGAAGACTTCTTGCAAAGTTTCCAGGCCATGTATAGCAGATATCAGTGGTGCATAGCTATGAGAGGTGACAATTTCGAAGGATAGTAGGATAGCTTTCCTTAATATTTCACCTACTTTAATGTTACAGGACTATTCACCGAACTTTGTAGCAAGAGATTGTATTTACATCATAATCATTATGTACAATCATATGTTATATGTGCCGCCCATACGGTACAATGGTTAGCGACGGTACAATGGTTGTCCCATTGGGCCTGGGTTCGAAACTCGGATGTGTGTAGCTGAATACTATCTTTGCGGTATGGGGTGCACAAAATAACTATCGAAACGCAAATTCTCTTGTGAGGTTGGTGGAAGAGGAAGATAAATTTGAGGCCCCTGACCACCCTTAAGGTGTTCTCCCTAAAAATTGGGTGTAGCTGAGCCGAAATGTGCTGACACCTGTGTGGTGCTCAAAGCTACGGTGAAAGACAGGAGTACATCTAGATCTTTTCTGCGATGAATTTCGTGGGCCTCAATCTGACATCGTGAAACAGGTGGCATTAGTAAAAATAACAGCATATGTTGTATGTATAATATAAAACTATGTTTATGAAATCCTTCATTGTATACTAAATGAAAAACAAATTATGCTCATTTAATAAAAATACTCATTTCGTTGTCCGTTATTTAGCCTTTCTGAAAAATGAAGTGAAGTAAGTGAAAATGAAAATAAAAGAAAATGTCTATTTAATGAAATTTTTCATTCCATTAGATGCGTTCTCTTACGCTTCTTGCAAAAAGTCTCTAATATCAGTTCCAAAGTTCCTAAAAATAAGCTTTAATACACTTACAATAAAGACCTCTTAATACTGAGGCATTTTTCTTGTAAAATTCTATCTCCCACTAATAAAATGAGAAACATATACAAAGAGATAAGCAGGCAAAACAACAAACAATGCATCTCAGCAATTAAAAAGCAAAACTTTTGGATATAATCAAATTCAATGACACTTTTAAGCTTAATTCTAGTGGAAAATATCATTATAAGCAAAATGTTACGTCCAAATGTAAAACAAAATACTCACTATGAACTTAACAAAATGCAGATCAAAGAACAAATTTGAATGGAAAAAATAAATAAGAACAATAAAACTAATCAAGAATACTTCTTCCACAGCGACACTGACTAAAAGAAAGTTCTTAATGCAGAAAACGTGTTCGATAAAATGAATCCTTATTTTTTCAAATTAGTTTCTTTATTTTTATTTAGAAACGATTAAGCAAGAATAAAAGGGGTTATTTGGAAATATTGATACGAAGAATCGGACAACTGAAGGCAATTAGGTTTTACATTGTTTTCGTCTTTATATGTTCTTGTTCGATAGTTGAACGTCTTCTATGATGGATATTCTTTTAAATGGCTTAACTGTTTTGTTTAGTGAGCTTTAGCAATAGTTTCAGATTTTTCTAGGTTTTTTTCCATTTATTTTTTTAAAGAAATATTTTTTCTTGTTCTCTTTTTTTAACAATTTATCGTCCACCAAAAATTTTATTCGAATATTTTATTCGAAAGAGTTTGAAGACATTATAAAAAATTCACACGCAGACGATATCTAAATGCGTGATATGAATTTTGAAAACTGATAAAATCTAAATAAATAATTGTTTAATTTAAACTAAATTTATAATATCAAGATCTTTCTTCAACGTTTTAAAAGAAATTGGTTTATTTAGATGATAAGAATCGATAATGAAGTTGAGTTATGAAGGGAATCTTTTAAAGAAAGACAATATTTTTAGACACGAAATATAATTAAAAGAACAAAAAAAAAATGTAAAATTACAGTAAAATATTTAGTTTTACCGAACAAATAAATCTATATACATAATCTATTTTTTGTTGATAATTACAGTTTCTTAAGTATTAATATTTTGTAAAACAAAAAGACTGCATATATGTATCTTAAATTAAAGAACACATATACTTCTTTATCAAATTGATTGGATACATAATTTTGAATAATTTAAAATATTAATATTTTCAAAAACAAAATGAACCAAAAATACTGGTGTTAGTGAAGTCATTTCTTTTGCATGGTAAGCAGTGACGAAATTTGAATGCTGAGAATTATGCTATGATAAAAAGCGCTGAGTTTGTACTATTAAAACTTTCAAATAAATACTTAGGCTTATTGTCTAAGCCGATATATTTATTTCAAATACTGCTATATTATACTGCTTATCAAAGAAAAAAAATCATATGACTTTTCTTTCAAAAAATGGTACTCTGAAAAAGGAAAATGAATGACAGACATTCAGGTCCGTTCTGTCATATCCCTAGTTTGCAATAATTTCTGAACTGCTTGAAATTCTCATTAAATTACTAGAGCCTGTTCTGTAATTGTGTAAAGTAATTTCTCAGTAAGTGAGGTAAACACATTATAATTAAGCTATTTCGGAAATCTATTGAACAAATTTTAATCTCCTGTTCAGTTAATGAGGAAATATATGTAGAAGAAAAGCAAGTTCTTCACTCATCGCGATATGTCAGGTATTATTAGACTTGTAGATCTGAAATTTGACAGACATTATGTTTATTTTATTAAGTAGAGTTCCTCATCCGCTAAGAAAAGGTATTGAGAAAATCGACTTTGAAGGGAGGGAGGGGGTTGAGAAGCATAAAAGAGATAAAATCAAAACATGCCTGCATTTGAACTACTGCACCTATAGACTTGAAATTTAGCAGATATGTTTCTTCTGTTCAATGGTAATCCAGTTTGGGTTTTGTGAAAATTACCTTCCTATGATAGAAAGATGATGTGATTAGAGGGGTGTAAAATATAAATATACAACTGCTATGGAAATTCAAGTCCTGCCCTTTTTAAATCAACGGGTGAGAGATATAAGAATGATTTTGACAACAATCGAGAGTTTAATACTAGAGCTTAAGTCTCCGTAACTTAAAAACAATAAATCGTCACACAACATCATGAAATAACCAGTAAAGTGAGCTAGTTAAATTTATCAAATTCTCTATTTTTGATTGTGTTAAAAAAATCATAAGAATACAGCGATAGTTTAGTACAGGGTTTGGCAACATTTTAGCTATGGCGTGCCGAACCAATCTACCAATTTAATTCAGCTTGCCACGCAGTAGGACATTTTTGAAGTAATTCGATTCTCGCGACAGGACAGAGATGAATAATATAGACATATATTTTTACAGTGTTATATATTAATTTTGCATCGTTTATAAAGATATTTCTTAACTTTAAAAAATAAACTGCATGAAATATATTCATTTCTTGAACAAAATTTTTTTAAAAATTGAAATAGCACATATATTATGTGTTTTTAAACATATTTGTTAAAATAAGAAATATACAAAATAAAACATACATATTTCCTTTCAATATAGTTAAATAAAAAGATAAATAAAAGTGTTAAGTGTGGGAACCTAGCACCGCTCTAGTATCATGTCGTAAAATCAGTGGTATAATGTGTGACTTTCAATTTGACACGATGATGAGTGTTCATTTGTTAAACAGTTTTTTTTTCCTTTGGAATCGAAACATTTTTCATAAGAGGAAAGAATTTTTAATAAGATATGTAGAACCAAAAGCGAAAGCAGAGTACGTGCAATTTGTTCTCTTCAAACAATTAAATCTCTCCAGCAATGGCATTTAATAATTTACAAAATAGCTGTATCTTTAGAGTTATTTTTCAGATTTTTTTTCGAAATTTCTTAAGGTATCCGACTAGTCGCGACAACTTTTTTTTAAAAAAAAAGGAGATATGAGGATTTTTTTGTTACTTTTAGATTTGTTTATTGCGTTTTAAGAAAAATGTGCTAAAATTAAGAAGAGAAAAAGTAATTATCATTACTAAAATGAGAAAAATAGGTAAAACTTGACGAAAAATAGCACAAACGTGGCCTATTTTCCACCAAAGGTTTATGAACAAATTTTCAATTTTTTCAATCGAATGTGTTGCTATATTATTCAATTTTGATATAACCTTCAGGATAAGAGATACTTTCTTTTTTACAAAAACTAGAGCACTTTATCTCGGTTACTATATGAAAATGCTTAAAAAGACAGTGATTATATTCACATAAGGGACTGTAAATTTTGTATTAAAACAGTGATTGATAAATCTGAAGGTTAAAACAATTCTACTATTATACAGGACATACACAAGAAATTTCAGTTCATTATTTTCAAAACTTTTTGAGCAATCGCTGACCCCATTTCATTATTTTCAAAAAATCACATTTCGAATAAAAGGCGTTTTAAAGTATGACATCTTGCTTAAAGTAATGGAATCTGCTTTTACTGAAGCACTTGTAGTTTTTGTTCTAGTAAACAGAAAATGATAAAATTGGTATTTTTATAAAGCTAATAAGATGGCCCATAAAATAAAATCATAAAAAAATTGTCAATTTTTGGCAAAATTCACAGTTTTAAGGTAGTCGGATACCTTAAATTCCTGTGAAGATGTTTGTCAAGAAGGCCCATTAATAATCTATCAACTTCCAACCATTCAAAGTTCGACAAACTTTTTGAGTAGTGCTTAGTGCCACTGAGAATTGTACCACATGGGGCACGCGTACCGTAGGTTGCCGACCCCTGGTTTAGTATTTTGTGATTCTGTAAATATTTCATCTAATAGCATTTGATTTTTGCAGTACCCATAAGAAAATAATTCTTTTTTGAAACAACACATGAAAAAGCTTTCATGGAAAAATAACACAATTTATATTAATTGGACATTAAAAGAGATAATGGCGTGGAAACTTGTTGGCTTCCTTCACAAATGCTTTAAGAACATTATCTGTATGAGTCAATTATCTCTAAAGACAACAAAGGGGGAAAAACTGCCTTTCTCAGGAAAACATTATAGAGCCGAGAATATAAAATGTGCAAAGAGTGAAAAAAGGATCGTATGTGTGTCGTCACATTTTATCGAGGGCCATAAAACAGGAAAATATTTTTTTTATTACCCGTAATCACAAACAGGGACTAAGAGGCAGTAGCCCATTACGTTAGCTAAAATAACTTGTTTTCAGGTTTTAGGTTTTCTTGTTGTTAAGATAAATAGTTTGGTGTTAACACCAGGTGAGAATATTCGCAAAGTTTTTTGTGTGTTTTTTGAAGAATTAAATTCAAGCCGCAATTATTATTATTATTGCTCAAATATCCAAAAATAACTACTTATTTTTCTACATTATCGATTCAAATATGTTTACCAAATTTTTGGTATGCACGCTGCCATGATCTACTGTTTCTGATTCAAGAAAATTTTTAGTATTTTAGTGTAATGTAAAGAGATTGACTCTTTTTACTCAAGAAACACAAGATGCAAAAAGAAAGTCTACTTATTGACTTCTGAATAATTTTTAATTGCTAAAAATAAATATATAATTACTAATAGTAAATAAATATAATTTTATCTGGTATTTCAAATGTAAACATTTTCATAAATTAGTATCAATATTTTTTTTTAAATTTATTTAAAATTATCAGAAGTACGATTTTCTGATGAAATAAGAAAAAAAACGAGTCCTATAATAGAGTGAAGTGCGTGTGTGTTTGTGTGGGGGAGTGTTTTTGTTTGAGAGTGTTTGTGAGTGGGAGTATTTGTGTTTGAGAGTTTTTGTGAATGGGTGTGTTTGTGTGTAAAAGTGTTTATGTTTGAGAGTGTTTGTGAATGGGAGTGTTTGTGTGTAAAAGTGCTTGCGTGTGAGAGTGCTTGCGTGTGGGAGTGCTTGTGATGAGAGTTTGTTTGTGAGTGGGAGTGTCTCTGTTGAGAGTGTGTTTGTGTGTGAGAATGTTTGTGTGTGAGAGTGCTTGTGTGTGGGAGTGTTTCTGTTGAGCTTGTGTTTGTGTGTTGGAGCATTTCTGTTGAGGGTGTGATTATCTGTGAAAGTGTTTGTGTGTTGGTATGAGAGTGTTTTTGTTTGAGAGTGTTTGTGTGTTAGTGTGAGAGTGTTTTTGTTTGAGAGTGTTTGTGTGTTAGTGTGTGAGAGTGTTTGTGTGTTAGTGTGTGAGAGTTTTTATGTTTTAGTGTGTGAGTGTTTGTGTAAAATATATTTGAAATTACTAGGTCTATCAATCATAGTTTTCGTGTCCATTTACAATGGTTTGAATTTTCAATTGACAACAATTCAAACTTATTTTCTCTAAGAAAAATCACCATTCGTGTTTAAAATATGGTAAAATTTAGCAACATTCATTCATCATAATTGAATATCTTACACTACAAAAAAACTCAATATTTTAAGAGACAGTATTTGTTTTTACAATTTCCTGAAGTATATTTTAAAACGTTTTAATTTAGATTTACAAAGATATTATTTAGAATTTTTTGGTACATATTTGTTTCATAATATATTGTGCAAATTTCCAACCAATTCCGATTTTACAAAACGTAATAGAAACAGAACTTTAATTAAATGTTTAAGTCACTAAATATCATTTCACTTTATTCTCCCATATCTGCTTTACCATATGTTATCACTTTTAGAGTATTAAATTTAACTAAAAAAATTTAAGAAAAAGTCTATAAAAAATTAATTTAGAAACTAATATTTTTTTCAGGAATATCTTATTTTTACAGAAATTTCTAGCATTTGCCTTAATGTAGTTTTCTGATAGTTAGATCTTCAAAATTTTTCATGAAATAATACATAATACTTCTGTGATTATTTCAAGTAGGAAACCTGGATATAATTATTATGCTAATATGTTATATAATCAATAAGGTTTTTTAACATTTTCTCACAAAGCCTGTGAAATACGAAAGTAATTCCTGCACCATTCTAATTTTATATCTTACAAGATTAAATGTTTCAAAATCGTTGCCTGGCAACCATAACACTATTTACAATTAATAAAAAATATTAAAAAATAATGGCATTACATGCTGTTATGTGTAAGCTATTGTATTATAAATTCACATTACTTTTAGTGCCATTGTAATAGTTTGAAGGTATTTCTGTACTTATACAACTTTATGTCTGGGATTTTATATTTTCTACAATGGCGAAGTTTTCAAATAATAGGGACAGAAAAAGATTCGATTGGAATGCATTGTGTAAATTGTTCGAGCAGATGTTCCGGGATTATACTTAGAAACGTATGAATAATTTAAACTGAAGAACGAAAATCTATAGCTCTAAAATTACATTACCTACTAACAAATCAATGCAACTCTGAGCGGAAATTTTTTTATTTCAGTATTATGTGATTTATGGAAATGCATAGCGGCAAAAAAAAAAAAGAAATAGATATACTTTTAATTTTATCTCTTGGAATCATATAATTAAATGGTCATGCGAAATTATAGTTACTTTTTTATAAACTTTTCCTTTCATTAATTTCCGCTTAGTTTTTTTTTATAGTTTTATTTTGGCCATTTCAAGCTATAGCTTCAAGAATCAATACTAAATATCTATCAAACAATAGTAAAGTATAATATTTAGTTTTTCTCAAAATTATTTTTTAAAAAGGAAAAATCAAATTAGAATTGTTTTTACCAGAATGAACATTACATTTCATTATATTGCTCTAATAAAAGCAAGAAAAAGTAGAAAGTGTAAGAAAAAAATTTAATAAAGGCAATTCCTTTTTAGAACAAAGAGACTGCGGTAGCCTAGAGGCAAAAACATGAGCTCGGGGCCAGCGTGTCATGAGTGCAAGTGCTAGTGCCATAGATAACTCGCCTTGTACGACGTGTAAGGGCTGATGCACGTTAAATCTGTTTTCTCTCAAAGTCTTCCTGTTGGCTTTATGTGGAAGTTACGAGAGAGGGTGTCAAATCATGTTTTATCATCGTCCTTTGACTATGGTTCAAAATTAAGGAGCCCGTTACCAATATCCCTTACGTTGCTTTATAGAGCGACGTAAATAAACATTCACTCATTTAGCGCTTTAGAAGATAAATATTTTTCTCTTTTTTTTCTCTCTGTATTACGTCTTTAGAAATAAAAAGCACTAAAATTAACGCAAATGAATTTCTTATAACATAGTAAGGAAAAGTCAAAACTCTTAATTTTACGTATGGTTACACACATTTGTAAAACATATTGAATGCAGTAATCATCATTTTAACTTGCTCATTTAACATTAATTTAACTTAAAATTTTTAATAATCTTTGATAGATTTATGGTCTAAATCACGATAATGGCAAGTTGTTACAAATTATAGCAGCTATAATTCAGGAATAAAATAGGGAAGACAGATTTTTAAGGCGCACATCAGAGTTCTGCTAAAAAGTATTTTGCAGAATGATAAGTATGGCGATGTATGAATTCTTCATAGAGCATCGCATGAATATTGATCAGTTATGCCTCATAATTTATTTAATTGTAGTTTTGTAACGCATGCTATGTTTCTCAGACTGGAATATAGATGTCACTACGCTATGGACACATTTTCAACAGAGCGTGAACTTGAAACACATTGCTTTTAACATCAGAAAGAGCTCGAATCCCAATGAAATATGATCACTCCCTTCTCCGACCAATCCTGGACTATATTTAAACTAATTTTTCTGTAATTTGTTCCTCTAAACGTTTAATTGTATTTGTTTTGTACAATCATCCTTTGTAATTGTCATATTTTATGTTATAAAATGTAATATTTTTACTCCCGAAATTTTGATCATTTCTGTTAGGTCATACCCATAATAACATAAGACACCGTTACAGTAATTTATTATGAAGTACAACAAGTATAACTTTTGTACAGTTTTAACTCAAAGTTAGATAATCCCAAAATTAACAATGGCGCACTTGGCAAACATTTAGATTTGAAAAAAATGACAAACATTGATTTAAATAAATAATTTTTTTTGATAGCATCAACAGTTATTTTGAAACAACTAACTTTTAGAGCACTTTTTAGTTTTATTCTTTTTTTTTTCATATTTATGCAAATGTATTAAAAATTTTAATGGATTGAAAATTAACATTTAAATACAACAAAAGAAATATCACCATTGCTACCCAAATGCTCCAAAGATTAATTAAAAATAGAATGAGAAATCCAAAATAAAAATTCTATTAATTTAAATCTGATTTGTCATAATATTTGAAAAAAAGTTTAGGAAAACAATAAAAATATTTAAAAATCTCTATAAGATCTTTTTATTACTAAAAACAACATTAAAAGATATCGAATTCTAATTCCATTAGAAATTAATTGCATAAAATAGAGGAGGTTAGTGTGTCTTAAAATGAAATTGACTCTAGAAGTTTTTCTCTTATATATATGTCATGATATATAGAGACAATTCGGAGTTTTAATCATCGTCTTTTATTTTTTCTCAGCCTATTTTTTTCAACCTATCCATTGCTAATATTTCGTATGCAGCTTATAGTAATTAAATCGGTTCTGCAAATTACTAAAAATAAATTCTAGTTTTTAAACTAAAACTGGGTATATATTTTTTAAAAAATAATTTAATAAAATAATTTTAAAATTTTAATTCCTGGTCAATAAAAATAATTAATTATTTATGAACTTTTATTTAACTTCGATGAAATCAGCAATGTATCCTGAAAGAGAAAAAAACTATGAAAGAAGAATTATATATATACATATATATTGTTAATTAAGAATTGTTTTTAAGTTACTTTCACAAATAAATAACATGGCAGACAATAACTCATTTTCAATATAATTCATCATAAACATATATAAGTATTCCCATCAAACACCATATCTTCGAAATAAATCAAGTTCTATAAAACTGTCCAAAATGACGTCTGTGAAACATTTTAAATCCGAAATTTCTCTCAATCATCCATCAACCCCTGAAAACATTATCCTGTTCCGAGCACGCAACCTGACACCAATCCACCCAAAGGAAAATTCAGGACCTAACATTAACAAAAATAGCTCGCGACTTCGCATTAGTCTCGTATCAGCAACTGTCTGATTTCCAAAGATTTATCCTCGCGCTGTATTAACTGTCTATTTTCCTTCGTCTTTCTTTCCCCAGAGGATCATTGTCCCACTGCTAGACTCTCTCTATCGTCCCCGCCTTGCTCGGATTTATTCCCTACTCTTCCACCAAGCTGTGTAACGAATTTGTTTTTGCTGTCATTCTCATCGGGAGTCATGTTCCAGCCTCTCGAATGATAGAATGGGGGACGTGTTTACGGATTGTACTCTTGTAGCGCCACCTCGTGGTCATTTGGCTTCTTTTTGTTGTCAGATAACACGTTCTCATCAAATCCCACCGTCGCGTATAAATCGTGGTAACCGTGAAGTGTGCCTTTTGAGCCTGATAAACAAGAATGTAAATGTAGGTCATGTTTCCTTTATTTTCGGTCTCCCCATCGATTTTCTGTGCTTTCCTAATGGATGGAGCCACAGACTAATATTAATATACTGTTCTGATTTAACCTGCTTAAATATTTGGAAGGATGTTTTGATTTATGAGACAAAAAGTTTGTTTTGAAAACATATATTATGATGTTTTTCTTGATCATATTGAAATGTCCTGTTTTTCCTCACGTCTTCAGAGAAAGAATTTTAAAATCGATTGTTATTTATGAGTTTACTAGCTTCAATTAATTAATAAGGATTACTTAAAATACCAAATTGTTATTTTCTATTCTTTTACTTTTGCTAATAAAACTGGATTAGTTCTAATACAGACTAAAATAATTTTACAATTTTACCCTGATGTAACTAATAATTTAGTATAATTTTTAGCATCATACAATTGATTATGATAAATATTTGCTATCAGTTCATTTAAATATAGAAGCAATATGAACTCTGAAAACTATCATTTGTAGATAAGTTGATTTAACTTATATAAAACAACCACTTGTAGTTTGAAGGAACCACAATGAAGTTTAACACATTTTTTTAAATTGTTTAGTTTTGAAATAACATCGTCTTAGTGTGTAATCCGAGAATTATGAACCTTATATCTCATTACTCGGAACAATGGTCAAATAACGAACTTAGTTGCTATCTCACCCCTTTTAAGTCCCCTCCCTCCCTTTGAAAAAGGTGTTTGCCAATTATTCTGTAGAACGAATTTTGGTGAAATAATAACTCTCACATATGTTATTTTTATAACAAAAGCCTCTAAGGAAGAAAATGCTCGCAGGGAATTTTAAATTAACTTCACTAGTTTTGAACACTAATTTTACTGGTTGTAGAACTCTTCCTTTGGAACTAGGATCAAGTAATAAAGATCATATCATAGGTGAATTACTACTCCAAATTTTCCCACAAATTTATACCTGAGGATATTCAGACCCTTTTTAAGAAGATTTTTTCAAGAAATCGTTTATTATTCTAACATTTAAAGATTTGACCTAACTATAGATAGTTATTTAGAGGTCCAAAAATTGCATTCACCAATACCAAAAATGTTTAATTATAGCTATCACAATACACAAAACTCTTTAATATACCAGCAATACTCAAAAATATTTAAGTACCTAGCAATACGCAAAACCCTTTAATATACTCAATGATGCACAACACTTTTCATTTATTTCATTATATTGATATCAGTTCAATGGATATAAATCAGAAGTAGCGTTGTATCAGAAATGTGAAGTTTTTGAATTGATTCACCGTTTTCTGAATTGCATTGCTTATGCAAAGGTATAATATCCGTATTTAAAACTCAATTATGAAAAAAGCTTATTAGATAGTGTATGGACATCAGTTCATACATAACATTAATAATATTTTAGAATACAAATTACGTATTTACTACGTGCCATTGAAGCTGCAGCACCAAGGCATTGCCAGAAAGTGAATAAACTTGACAAGCAGGAAAAAGAAGAAACAAACAGTGCGATATTTGTTTTGAAGTGATACTTCGTAACACAGATTGAGAACAACGTCACTAGGTTGTAAGTCCACTGTGAAATATGATTCACGTAGCAACACATCTAAGTGCAGAAATAGGGACAGTGTCCATAGAGGTCAGAGGGATGGCTTACCGTTCCCTGCCGACCGTTGCCAATGCTCACATTCCAAATAAAGAATAGTGGTGAAGTTTGCAAGAGACATTCAATCATGACCCAGGCATGTTCGTTTAACAAAAGAAGAAGGGGGAAAGGGGAGTCATATCATTCTCCACATCACTCTAATTCAACACCAGTGTAAACGGAGTTCTCTGAGCTTAGGATCAATGATAGTTTTCTTATTCACAAACACCACGAATTCAGGCAATGAGCAACTAATAAAAAGGGGCAATGAGTTTCATCTACATGGGACTTTCAAGAGCATCATGTGTACATACTTTCATAATGACAATAGAAGTGGCTTTTGGGGTCACCACCCCTTGTCAGTGGATGAATCGATCCAGACGTGCTGACATTGGCCTGGACACACCGGTACTCCTCAAACTTGCAAGTTCTTTGTTCTAGCTCTCTCTGCCACATCCGGTGTACCGTAGACACTTCTATATGGGAGTAGATTGATATTTTTCATATGTACCACAAACTGCTTTTATTAGTCCAAAAGTATTAGAAAATCGTTTGTTTTCTGTAACTGTTACCGTTTCCATTGTCTCCACTGTACGGGTTTCCCAAGGTAATAAATAATTTCTTCAATGATTTCCCTGGCAGGAATAATACATTGGTCACTGGACCTTCTAGAGGTTTTTTCTTTATATGCCACTCAATGTATGCCGGAGATGATAAACGTATACTGGTGTAAGAAATTAAGAGAATTTGCAGACTTGATCGATTATCTCTAGAACTACTGGACGATTTTAATGAAATTTGATATGTACATGCATTGATACAATACAAAACAAATAATCATTTAACAACTGCAATAAACACGCATGATTGAGCTAACACTCATTGGAATTTGAAGATAAGAAACAGAGCTCGTGGAATGAACAAAAGAAATGGGTTAATAGAGGGTATGGCCCTCTCTTAAAGTTATACAGATCTCGTAGCGTGATGTCATACTCGAAATAAGGCAGTTTATCAGTTCTTGTGGTTATTTGTTCCACTCGTTCAACAATGCTGTTTTCATTTCCTGATTGGTTCTAGGAGGAGGGTTGCGAGTTGCAATTGCCCTCTCCAAAGCATCCCAGACATACTCTATAGAGTTGAGGTCTGGAGACCTGGCTGGTCAATGTATACGGCGAATATCCTCACTCTCTAGAGATTCGTCGACCAGAAGAGCAAAATGTGACCTCAAGTTATCCTCCATTAAAATGAACTCGGGGCCACACGCACCCCTGAAAAGGCAAACATAGGGCTCCAAGACCTCACCACTATACCTCATACCAGTCATAAAGTGTCTTTCAAAGAGGAGGAGAGGTGTACGGCCATCCAACAGGATGCCTTTCCAAACCGTTAAACCTCCTCCGCCATAATTGTCGATTTCGCGCACATTGGAGGGTAGGTAGTGGGTCCCTGGTTCTCTCCATATGAACGTACGGCGGGAATCGGTGTTTAGGCTGAAACGGGACTCATCGGTGAACAGAACGGTCACCCATTGATCCATATTCCAATTCTATGTTGTCTGCACCGTGCTAAACAGACTCTCCTGTTCGTAGTTGTGAGTGTGACGCAAACAGTAAGTCTTCTGGCAAATAACTCTGAAACAGTCACCTTGATACGCGGGTTCCTGTCGCTGCATACAAATAGTGATTTAGCTGAGAAGCTATAATCAACAAATAACGATCTTCTCTGGCCGTCGTGGCTCTTGGACGACTTTCTTTCAATGCATTCAGTATCCTGGAACTGTTTCCATAAGTTACACACGACGCTGAGCGTTAAATTTAACTCTCTACTAATCTGGAATTGACATTTGCCTGCTTCTAGCCTTTCCACCCCAATTCGCCACCTCATTAGATCATCTAAACGTTGGTGGTTACTAATTTTTACTTTTACAATTTGAGTTGAACCGATTGCTTTAATATAACATCAAGAAATTCGCTGAGGTGTGATGGCGAACGAAATACGTGTTAACTTCACGCGCTTATAAAGCCTGTTTTTCTGTTGCTCCACTTACACACACGTGTACGCTTACGTATTTGCCGTACAAAATTTGCATTTTTGTTTATAGGCAGTGGTTTTTCATTCAATTTAATTCTTTTCATGCAATTGGATAAAATATGCAAATTCTCTTAGTTTTTTTCATCAGTGTATTTTACACAATATTCGTTATTCGATGCGGTGTGCCTACTCTGAAATTTGCATAATAATCGACTACTCCTTGGTGTTTCGTTTTCAATGCCACGCAGTGTAATTATTTTTGTGTATAGAAATTTAACGTTACTTTTAAAAAAAATATATTTATTAACAAGATACATTGTTTAGTTATAATCAATCTTAATTATGAAAACCTAATGAGGGGAATTCCATAATTCTTTATCATAGTCTGAAATATAGGATGCAATATACGATTATTGAAAAGAAATATAAATGTTTTTTTGTACAGAGTTTTCTCAAACCCCTTAGAAGTAAGTACACGCACATCTCAGCTTCCTTTTAAGAACTCGTTTATAGTAATGATATGAATGACTTTCATACCACCACTCCAAAATATTTCTGCCTTCTTAAAGTTTATTCTAGAGCTGAATTAATCTTTTATTTCTCTCTATTTTTATTGCCAAAAAAGGATTACTTTTCTTTTCTGTGACGCATTCTGCTTCAATACTTCTTAAAGATTTATTCACCACTCTTTTTTCAAGATGTGTAATGATTTTGTTTTTACTGTGGTACTTGATGTTCATCCACTCGATCATGTACCATCGAGTAGCAAGGATAAGTACATACTTACATATATATTACCATCATGTCGCCCGTTCTTGAGGTTACGCCTTCATTTGTGTGTTTTTTGGTTGTTGTTGGAATTTCATTTCTTGTCAAACTTTGCCATTTAGCAAGAATTGCTATATTAGGAAAAACATTTTTTTAAAATAATTATGCACATAAGTACGAAAATAAGCTTATAATACAGAGTTAGCCTCAATGGTTCATTGATTTTGAAAAAAAAAGCTACACTTTCAAAAGTATTACACGTACACACGTGAAGGATATATGAAAAGAACCACAAATTCGCCAAGTTTTACATCTACAAATGTTCAATATATGCCTATTTGGGGACGCGACACACGTCCATGCCATAATCGAGCTCATTTCTTAGCATAGTCGTGTCAACTGTCTGCACTGCAACATTGTCGAGTTCCTTTGAGCTTGATTAAGGATGGCGACAGTAGGGGGTATGTAAACGAGGTATTTGATGTATACCACTTGGAAGAATTCAAAGGGCGTTAGATCAGGGGATCTGGGAGGCTAGAAGAACAAAGCTTGATCATTCTAACCGATACTCCCAATCCATTGCTGCGGATGTTCACTGTTTGGAAAGTTATGAACTGGGATGTATCAGTGAGAGGATGGAATAAACAAAACAAATTTGGTGAGATTGTGAATCTTTTCATAAATCGTGCATGTATGCACGTATATAACATTTAAAAATATTGTCTTTTCAAAAGGATTGAAATTGTTTTTGTTAACCTTGATAAAAAATATTTGCCTGAGAAAATGTTTCAGTTTATTTTGATATTAATAAGTATGATTATAGTAATAAATTATTGATACATTATTATTTTTTTTAATAATACCAGTTAATTAGTCATGCATAACAATATATACTTTCTTTTATTTGAATGTCAAATCAGTTTAGTCATGTGTAATGCTTTTCATTCACCCTCGTTCTCATGAAGGGGCTTCTTTATATAAACGGAATCGTATTCTTTCAAACATTCAAAAGGTCTCTTAAAATTCGCAGAAACACTTCCTTGCGGAAATTATAAATGGACAAGTACTTTCGTAAAAATCTTTTCATTTGACTGTAATCCGACAGCCCAATAGTCACAAACTCCAAAAGTCTTGACTTCACTTACAATTCAATTCTCAAGAGGTTTTGAAAATGAATAAAAAGAAATGTCACCGTAAAAAGAGACCTTGAGGAAGCTCGGTTGATCCGTCAAAGAAAGTGGTTGGTTATCTTGAAGCTTCCTCTTGTCTAAAAAAACCTATAATATTTAATCTGTCAATTTTGTTAATATTAGATAAATTCGTGTGTATAAATATATGTAACTAAATTATTTCTTGTAGAGTCTTAAGTTACTATCAAACCATTTCACAAGTAGAGAGTTATTTTAAGAGATGTATGTGTTAACTGATAAGGAATGGTGCGTATCAATAACGTGCGATGGAAAATTTTTTACAATATATTGAGTGATTGAGAACTCTTTATTATAAATATAGCAAGGTAATGGTCACATACTCAGTGTTATAAAAATTGTTATATGAACATGCATCGAGTTAATATTTCTCCTTTATATTATTTATAAGCGAATTTTGAAAAGTTTTTTTTAAAGAAATCCTTCTTTAATTTTGTCTTTTCATTCGTAATTTTTTTTATCTCTGCAACGTTATTTAGAAGTTATAAATAATAAAAAAAATTCTGATAATTACAAATAGAGTTGTAATGGGTTCTATTTGCAATTCTTACTATTCCTCTCTAGAGGGAATAATCCCTTGTGTTGTTATTGTCGTATGTTTTATACTGGGACACATACGAAAAATGAGTGATAGATGGACAGAAATATACAATACAATCACGGAAGAATATAGACTTTTATTACAAACCATTATCTCAGCATAGATCAGAAGGAGTACGCTGCTTTCCATTCGAGACGGGAATCTATTTCAGGTGAAAGTCCGACTTCGTTTCCCGAAGATACAGTCATGCCTTATTCGAGATTCGAACCCGAGCCCACTCGATTACTAGTCGAGTGTCATAACCACCATATTGGGTGGGGTGGTGAAAACTTTCTTTCAACTATTGTATGAATATAAAATCAGTTTCTGTGATAAATAAATAAATAAAAGTCTCAATGAATATAGGATGAATTATGTTGAAGAGATAAATAAAATATGTTAAAGCAAATCATCGTTTGTCTTAATATTCATTTTTTTTTCGAAACCGTTAATGCTCTTTCTTCGTCTTTTCCTTTGCAACCCTAAATTAAGGATACAAAGTTTTTACTCTTGGTAATTATATAGTAATCACAGAATCAATTTACTTAACATACATCCAACTCCTATATAAACATAGGTGCAAGGCTTGTCCGGAACTACCGTTTCGTTCTACCGCAGTTCAACACTGAACGTACATGTGTCTCTTGTTGATTATCATTCAAGTGACACTATATAGCCGGATTGTGTTGTTTTTACTCATGTTAGTAAGTGTTCAGAATGTTTAAGAGGATTGCCAATCTCACAGATTGTGAAGTACTTTCTGTAATCCGGTTTTTGAACACAAGCCATTTAAAATCTTTCGTTCACTTGTAGTTATTTGAGGTGAAAATGTAATGATTGATAGAATGGTGAGAAAGTGGGTTCGACAATTCAGTGATAGGTGTACGAATGTTCAAGACAAATCACCAATCGGGCAGCTTTTTGTTATCAAGGATGGTGTGGATGAAAAAGTGGACGAGAAAATTCGGGGAAACAGACGGTTCACGAAAACATTGTTTTGGGATAAGTTTCCACTAACCGTTGTTCAGCAAAGTCTATCTTCTCTGGCGGTATCTTTCCTTAAAGAGGGCCTAGACAACTTTGATTTAAGATGTGTCAAATGTCTGAACAATGTTTGCAATCGGATGGAGAAATAGTTTCCGGCAAGCATTTTCATGTAAAAAGTTCGTGTAAAATGTTATTTTGAAAAATAAAATTATGTGAGATTTTCCAAAATGGTACTTAGTTTCTGCACACACCTAGTATTTTAGAAAACAGTATAAAAATCATGAAAAATAGGCGAAAAAGCACCAATGATCAGTAATACCAACAATAAAACATTTACCATCAATACAATAATAACTGTAATAACCAATGCAATAAAAGTAACAACAATTAATGTAATAAAATAATAACCAATACAGTAAATTGTTATAGAAAATAAAAGGAAAGGGAATTTATATTAATGTAGGAGTAACAGTGCAAGAGATTTAAAGAAAAACAAATTATGTTAACATTTTTTACCAAATGAGAGTATCATTTGGATGATTTCCATTGATCCCCAAAACTGTAAACTCTGTATAAAGTGTTTCCAAAAGATTTCCCCTAAATCCTTGCAAATTGATTTTAAATTCTCGAAAATACATGTTTTCTAATAAACAAATCGAATCAGAAGTGAAATTGCATTAGTTCTCAATAATGTGACTACTGATCGAATGGCTGTAAATTTAAATAAATCGAACAAAGTCCATCAATTTGTGTTTTTTCTTTGAATCTCTTTTACAAAACACTCTCAAACCTAACTGAAGTGTTTCAAACTGAATCGTTTATCTCCTCCAACCGTGACGGTTGTATCATTTGTTGTATCCAGAGAGAGGATCTCTTTAATCTAATAATTGAAAACAAATTGTTTTCATTCGGTGACATCTAAGACGAATCTCTAGAAATTTAAAATAAACAAACCGGATGAAAAATATACCCATGTTTCTTTTCGATTCACTGAAACAAAAGAATGGAATGTCAATGGGGTTTCTATTTATCATGAGAAGTTCTGATGGCGGGAAAACATCGCGCTCACGAGAATAGTATTTTCAATAAATCTCCAAAAATGCGCATATGATTTACAGTATTATTCGCGTGTTCTTTTAAATAAAAATAATAAACAAATGATGTGTCAATCAAAAAATGTAATTTATCAAACACTATATTTGCTTAGTAATATCACAAATAGGTGTAATAAATTATACAATATTTCTCAGTTGAAATATATTTATGTATATGCGACGCGTCATCAGTACTAGTTTTTTGAATATCATGTTATCTAACTATAATTAATAAAGTTAACTGAGATAATTTTCAAGTTTAAATGTTCTTTATAGCTTTAAATAAATTAATCGTTAAGGAATTACGACTCTCAGTATACTATCACGATTTATCTTCCTCTGAATTTCTCAAAAACAATGCAAAAAGTGTGTCTTATCAATAAAAGCAAAATGAAACTACATATATTTTCTCTCACATGGGAAATTTCTTCGGAAATGACTGGAAAATTTATCATTTCTGAAACGCATACCCTAAAGAAGTGGTAAGAAACCAGTGGCTCGTAAAGAGTTCTTTTGAAGGTTTTTTAAGAGAGATTCATATAAACGGGATATTTTATTTTTCATTCGTACGTACATACAATATCACTTTATCATTCATAAGTTCTTCACTTATTTTAGTTCGGTTGATCGTAGATCATCTTGTACAGTCTCCAGAGACGTTCTAAGGCATGGGTCAACCGTGCCCAACCTTCAGCCTGAAGGGGGAGGGACGTGTCTTGCTCTCTACTCGGTCCCAGCAAGATCATGATCAAAACAGCTTTAATCTTCAAATAATATTAATTGACATCATCTCCGAAAAGAAAAGGAAATTTCGAAATACATGCCAACTGGCATCAGTGGCAAAACTACAGTAAAGGAATACCCCAAATTATGTGATATGTGGGACTAAGTGATAACCGCTTAAATCGGGGTATAATCTCGCATATAAATACATATAAATGGTTTTTAATTGAGGCTGAAGACGAAAGAAAATGACAATTTAGAAAAAAAATGCTTATTGATATCTTAGATAACATAAACATAGGGTTGATGCATAATTATCCGGCGTTTTTTCAACAAATTTTATTTAACAAAATCAATAACAATATTTGACAAAAACATGTGTAAACGATTATTCGGGAGCGTAGTCACCGTCTACTTCAATTACTGCTTCTCATTTGCTTGGCAGACGGTCGATTCCAAGAGCGAGGAAGACACGATTCTTAGAGACGATCCACGCTTTGACATCGGCCACCAAGCCATCCGATCGTCGATTCCGAACCTGATCGTTGAAATCCGATGGCCGACCTCTCCCTGGCTTATCCTCCAAGCAGGTTATCACCTGATTGAAACGGGCAAACCACTCCCTACACTGAATTTCGCTGATTGTTCCTTTGCCAAAAAGTTCGTTGAGATCGCGAAATGACTGTGCTGCTTTCCATGCCTTTCTCGAAGTGGTAGAGCATAATATGGCGGATATGACAATGGTTTTCGACACGCATTTTTCTAAAACAATAGAGAAGATTACTTTACACAAAAATAATAAACAAAGCGCTGCTTTTCACTGATGAGAAACGTGCTGATATAAACGCTGGATAATTATGTATCAACCCAATACAAATTGCAAATCCAAGTTATTTTGAAGTAGAAGTTTTCATAAAATTTAAAAAAGTAGTCTGCCGGCTCAAAGGTTTTTTTTTTTCTTCTGGAAAATTTCCTCGTAACCTGTTACTATTTTTTTAATCCTTGTTTTGCTGAAGAATACTTTCTTCGTAGTAGTACGTATTTTCTGAAATTTGTAACCCTTTTTCAATTAAACTGAAACCTTCTGCCAAATTCCCAACAGCTATTTCATCATCCGGTTGAACTGGGTCTAAAGACTCAAGTTCTTCAATGGCTTGCTCTTGCTCATGCAAATCTATGAACTCATCAATTGTCAGCTCCTAATAATGGGAATCCAGCAGTTCCTGAATGTCATCATTATCCACTTCTAAGTTTATTTGATTGGCAAGATCGACAACTTCTTCAATCAAATTACTAATTCCATCTGCTCTGCCACTGATTCCGCCTGAGTTTCAGCGATGGGGGAAAAAAGACTAATCGACAAGATTTAAAAATCGCGTACCCCCAAATTCGCGTAAGTGTAAGTTGAGGTATTACTCTTTTATGTCATGTCCATAGTCCGTGTCCAGGTTTAGGTCTACCACTATACAACATCATCACTCGTTTAGTCAAAAAGCAGTGATAACTAACGCTAGATGGAGAGGGAAACCTTCTAATATAGAAATAAAAAAACACTTTGTAACGGATCTATACGCGTGTATGACTAACCTCTTGGGGACTTTTCTGGGGCAATAATTTTACCAACCAACTTTCACCGAAGTAAGGAAATATGATTATGCAAATGAAGTATATTATATAAATTCTGTATTCGCGAGGTTTGGGAGTTAGTTGGTGAGTGGAGGATCGTGATATTATTAAGTGCAACTCGGAGTTTATCAATTGAATAAACCTAAGAGAGGATCACTTGACGGATATTAAATCCGGATAAGGATCGCATTCAAGGCCTCAACTGTAGGACTCAACTTCATAAAAGTACAGGTATCGTGATCCTTGTTTAAATAGAAGTTTAGCTTATTAGTGCGTGACGTAGTTTATATTGAGCTTGTATAAGTTATCGTGGAATCAGTTTAGGGTCCGTATTATTATCCCCAGGCTAACGAGTCCCACCTTCGCGCTCTGCTATCTGATCATTTATCTTAATTAGATTATTATTGTGCTTGCTTGATATTTTGTGTTAATAAAATAATTAGAGTGAATCATGTCGACTGATTATTCCGTTCATCGCACACATCTATCTGGGTCCGAGGGTAGACAAGGGGGATCAGAGGGAAGCAGGAACCGACAAGCATTACAACTTTTATTATTAGAATCAAAAAATTATAGAAATGTGAGCTCCCCTTATTATTGTTAATCATACACACACGACTGTTAGAAATTTATGAAATTTCATGTTCTGATAAAACACTAATGCTTATTAACGAAAATTCATCGTTCCGAATTAATCAAAATAAAACAATTATTCAAATTAGATTGTTGTGTGTGTGTGTGTGACCTGTGAAATTAACATTAATGAAACACTAATATTAGACTTACCACAAACAACTTTAGTAGCTGAGCCTTCATGATTGTGTGCTCATGACCAGTATAGTTTCTGTCGTATTGTAACTTTGACTCATGATACCAGTAAAGACCCATTGTCTAATATAAAATAAATTTGTACAGGTTAAACACCAGGCGTTCAAATGTGCAATTTTGTGGATTCAAAGTCACGAAGTTCATCGCCAATAGTTTTCCTTCAAGGCTTAAGTAAATATTTTTTAAAGCAATCAATCAAAACATTTAAACACTCCCTCCAAAAAAAAGAGGGGGTAGAGGATCGAGACAATCGTACCTGTTACCTCAAAGGGTACTCAAAGCCAGGGCCGCCGCGTGGGGGTGGCAAAATTGTTCACCGCACAAGGGCGCCTGTGAGGCAGGGGGCGCCAAAATTTATAGTACTTATAGTTTTTTAATTTAATGTTACTTGCAAAAAGTTGTTGATAAAAAACTTTCAATTTTGCATGTTTTATATTTTTTTAGCAATAAAGATTTTATTCTTAAAATTTTATATTTTAATTCAATTTAATTTTGTTTTCGTTTCTGCGGATTGTTTTCGTTTGTGTAAAACAAAATTTGATTTCCGATATGCACAATAAAAATACATTCCGTGTGGAGTTCGCGCTATTATACGGAACGTGTTCAAAATCTAAGAATTGGTAAGATGTAACAACAGGAATTGGGAATGATTTGTATCGGCATAAACTTTGATTCATTATATGATGAGAAGATGTTGTGGCTCAACGTCGTTGTTTTGTTTGCTTTTCGTTTGCAATGATAATATATATACATTTTTAAAATTATGTAAATTGCTTGGTTTTTCTTCCCCAAATCATATTTTACTTCATGTATACTGTTATTAAATAGTTCTCAAAACTCGAAATAAAATATTTATTGTAGCGTTTCTCAAACTGTGGGACGCGCTCTCTAGGAGGGCGTGATAACCCTACTTGGGGGCGCCAACCTATCGCGAAAAATCGAAAACAAAAGATTTAAAATAATTATCCATTTGATAAAATAATTTACAATTTAAAATAATTACAAAGTAAATACATTATTATATAATAAAAAAAATACAAAATCCCATTCATATAATACTCAACACTTATAAATGTACTGCACAAAGTATTTGATAATTAAGTTATCAATATTCAATTAAAAACAAGTTTAGGAATTACTAGTGACTCCCCTGGTCTTGTCATATACAAAATATTTATCTTGATAAATAGTGCGGTTTATAATTAAAGTCGTATTGTATTGTAGTTAGGGACGTCTCAAGGCATGGGCCAACTAGGCCCGGGCCCAGGACCCTCTCTCAGTGGGGGCCTCATTTCGTTCTCGGCTCCGTCTTAATAAGACCATGAACTGGATAGTTTTAATGTCATCAAATATTATTCCCGTACATTCCCTCCGAAAAACAGTTAATTTTAAACTGCATGTCATTTGGCAAAAGTCATAATACTATATTATTATGTGATAACCGTTGTCCAGTGGCGTAACGTACCCCTCCCCCCCCCCGCTACCAAGCCCGCTTTTCCGCTTAGGCACGCTAGGCACATGCGTAAGTGATTTTGGGGTTTATTGGCGCAAGAACCGATTTCGGCTATACTGCGTCAAACATTTGTTTTAATATCTGTGATCTAGACGGGAAGAGAAAGAAAGAATGAATTGAATGACAAGAAAGAGGGTCGAAAATAGAGAAGGATCACTAGGGTACCCCGGGTTCGTGAAGCCCATGTTTACCAAAGACAGTAAACCCCGTGGGAAAAGGAAAAGATCACTATGGCACCTCAGGATTATGACACCCGTACTCACCTAAAGAAGGTGAACCCCCTGAGGGGGCTAGGCACATGCCTAAGGCGCAAAAGATTTGGGGGCGCAAAAAATTGGAGGGTGAAAAAAAAGAGAAAAAAAATTAAAATTACAGAAAACGTGCAACCGCCCATGTTTATTAAAAAGCCAATTATTCTCTCATTTTTTTATCTAAGTTATCAATTCTTCGTTTCTCTATTGGCCAAATTATTATGTAAATTGCTTGGCTTTTCTTCCCCAAATAATATTTTGTGTCATGTATACCTGTTATTAAACTGTTCTCAAATCTCGAAATAAAATCATCTTTATCGCAGCGTTTCTCGAACTCGAGGCGTGATAACCCTACTTGGGGGGGGGGGGAGTGCGAGCATATTACGAAAAATCGAAAATAAAATATTTAAAATAATTATCAATTTAATAAAATAATTTGCAATTTAAAATAATTTCAAAACAAAATATACTCTTATATAATAAAAAAATGAAATACATTCAAACTGATCTTGGGCTTGTCATGTACAAAACTTAATATTTATCTAATTAGTGCGTTTATAATCAAAGTCTTATTGCATCGTATTTACCATCAAAGTACATTATAATTGCATTCAGTACATTGTTATTGTAAGAAGTGGGGCGCGATGAAAATTATGACTGAAATTTGGGTCGCAAATATTGAAAGTTTGAGAGGCACTGTTTTATCGCGATCTACAACACTCTTTTTGGTATCATGAATTCCTTTAGATTCTAAGCAGGATATCTATACACAAGGGCAGCCGAATTTGTGATTTCTTCCAAATTTAAGAAATAAATATAAAAGGTTGCAACATATAATTGCAATCGTCGCAATTCAGTTGAAAGTAATTTCGAATTTGTAGGGATTTCACCTAAATTCTTTTCATTGTTTGTTCAGTGTTGCGAACTTTACTTATTGAAAAGTTCTTGTTATTTTCAATATTTTCATTTTTTTATAGACTGCTATTTGAAAATAAACTTCAAGTTCCAAGAAAAATCTTATACTTATTTTTCATCTTAAAAAAAACTACACAAGAAGCAATTCCTTCTTAGTTACATTCTATTTTTAATAACAATGTTATTCATAATAAGCTAGTTTCCTGTTTCAATATTTTGCAATCTTCTCCTATGATGATGTAATTTTACTAATGTAATTTTGTCCCCCCCCCCTCCTCTGCTCTTTTGCAGATATGTTTTTTAAAAATAACTATAAAAATATTGTATTAAATTTTCTTGTTCATGCATATTTTTGTATTATTTCCTGTCTATCTCGGTGAATCATTTTGTACCTCTAAGCCCTCTGTTGGATGTGAGTTCGATCCTACCGAATAAATTAATAGCTAGGGATTCTCCAACGACGTTTTATAGCGTAGCATTAAGTTTTTGCTTCCTTTTAACGTCAGTAAATACTCGAGCATTTACAAATCGTATTAGATAAATTATAGAACCAAAATTATAGATTCAAAAAAAAAAAAAAAGAAACCAAGTGCGGGGGGTGCGTTTAAGCGCAAACAACGCCAAGAAAGATAAGACAGTAAGTAAAAATTGTAGCTTTGTATATATTTAAATATTCCCATATTTTTACTTTTTAAAAAACTTGATAGAATTCAACCAAAATAGAGCCCTCATTTTTTTTTGCACCAGGGCCTTTAAATACCTAGCTACGCCACTGCCGTCAGGAAATCACTTTTTTTTTCAAAGAGAGAGAGTTGACGCAATTTTAAATCAGTAATTTCTTCAATTTTTCTTCATTCCTTTAAAACTGCAAACGGTAATTATGACTTCACTTTTGATTTATTTTGTATTTTCCCTTGAGACTTAAAAAAATGTACAAACATTTTTATCATATTAAAATAAAATAAAAACATACAATTATTATTTCTTTCCTTTACAAAAGAGGCAGTGAAAATAATGTCCAGCTTAATGAAGTCGAATTAAAAAAAATTTATTTTGTAGATTTTCCGTGTTACATAAGCTAATTTTAAGATTTTCGTCTATATTTATATATATATTTCAATGTATTTTTATAGTACTTTTATGTTGATTAATATGCATCAATACTTGTTTTCTTTGCTTGAATACATCTTCCAAAAACACACTTTTCTATGCAAGAACAGTTTTATAAAGTTTAATTATTAGCGCAAACATGAAATTTCAAAAAGTAGTACTTAAGGTAGAACTGGTTATTGAAGTATTTTTCACGAACTTCAAAGTTTAATTCCTAGCATTGATATTTTGACACTGATCGCTCTTGCATTGAGCTATAGATAGAAATAAAAATAAATAAATAATATCTACAATATTTCTTCATTTTTGAAGGAATGGAAAATGTTAATGCCTCTCTCTCTCTCTCTCTGTTTAAAACTTATTTAAATAATATAAAAAATATTAATTGTGGAGCACGGCAGTCTTAGCGCGACTGTTGCTGGGATGGGGGACCTTTTCGCCGGAAGCTCATATCAAGTAGGTGTCTGATACTTTCGATATTTTGTTTCATTAACAACTGGTTCTTTCTTGAAAGTTTTCCGATCCTCAGTCTAGAATTCATTTTACTTTATAAATTCTCTGAATTTTTCTTTATAAAAAATAATAAAAATAAATGCAGTAAAATATTCTTGATTCAAATGATACTACAGAAAACTACCTTTCAGAAACAGAAATATTTGCTTTCATACTAAACAAGGAAACAAAAGTTGATTGTAAATTAATGCTTACAACATGTGTAAATGCCAGAAAAGCTGGTTAATATGAAATTTTTTGCCTTAATTTTGTAGAATTATTCTTTGTTGAAAATTTCATTTACCTTTTTGTACAACGTTTGTGATGTGATTTATATTTGCACAGTTCATCATATTCTGAATATAATACTGTTTATGTCTTATCATACAAAGAGTTAAAAATTCAAATTTATCGTAACCAGATTATTCACTGAACATTTGGTTACTGAAATACACACATTTGTGTTAAAATTATTCTTATTTTTTGAGAAATATATTACTCTGAAATACCCTACTCATATCCTAAAGTATTTGAAATTTACTTCAGATCACAAAAAGAAGGGGAAAAAAGTTTTTTTCTTCATTTTTGAGAATTTTTTATTTTATGTACACGATATCTTACTTTTTCATCATTGGGAAAAAAATTAACTGATATACAACAGTTTTTTGAACATTGTACAATCTTAATATCTTAAACATAAGCCAATATAAAACAAAAAGTGAAAAAATTACAAAAAACTGTTAATGTACTTTATGTACGTTATGGAACAGTACGTAATGTACATTAACTTTTACGAAAAAAAATTCATGTCAAGCATTATATCTGCGCAATATTATTTTTTTTAAAAAAAGGAGTTGAATAAAAGTTCTTAAAAAATGATACTATCTTTTGTAAGGAACGTATACGATGTAACTTTTCAAACATACAAAGATCAAAAAATATTCTTACATAAGTATTATTGCATAAATTTTCATTACATTTGTAAATTTTTTATGCATAAACCTACAAACATTGCCAAACAATTCAACCAAATGACAAAGAAATTGTAAAATTAAAATTTTAGATATTCCTCTAACAATCAAACTGAAGGGAATTTTAATAAATTGCAATCAGAAACAAATTTTTTAAAAAATATTCACAGTAAAATCAGGTTGTTTTGTAATTATTAAAAATTTCTATGTAAACATTAATTTTCAGGCAGAAAATTTGCAAGTTTATAGAAGAGAGTAACCGAGTACCTGTAACAATATCTATTTTCTGCAGATTAAATTAGTATGAGTACTTGTATTGAGTTATGAAATAAAAAACAGTACACGTCAGCACCATAGATTAGAACAGAAGATCTCGAACTTGTCATATTTTTTTATCTGGGCCCTTGCTTACTTAATATTGAATTTTTGCAAATTCATGAACTTCAAATGTGTTTTGGACAGTAGGTATACTGTGGTAGCTCGCTGCTATTTTAAAAACATATTTTTTTTTCTATCTGTAGTGAAGTATGGTGTGAAAAACAAAAAAAAATGCATGTTAATTTTAAACATTTATTAGATAAAAGTTAAAATTTAGTACCTGATGTTTTACCAAAGAGGATTTGTCACCTATTGATGTTTTAAAGTATATTTATGCAAAGAATTTTATCGATACTTTTCCGAATATTGCGATAGCTTTACGGATTTCTTTAACCCTGCCAGTTTCGATGGCTACTTGAGAACGAAGTTTTCAAAACTTAAAATTATAAAAAAACTACATGCGATCTACTATGGCGCAGGAGAGATTATCGGACTTGTCAATTATATCCACAAAGAGCGAAATTTTGGATAAATTAAATATAAAGGAATTGATACGAGCAATTGTAGCTGCTAAAGCTAGGAGAATCAATATTTGAACATATTTTCTATTTTTTATATTTTACTTTAAAAATTTCATATCATTTTTGCTTTGTTTTGTTTTTAAAATTTATAAAATAATAATAAAAAAAAACAATAAGACAAACGTGTTTTAATATTATAATTTTAAAGCTTTTCAGTTCGAAAGTCAAATTTCGAATACTATAAAAGAGTATTTTATACATAATTTGTAGCACTTTATAAGAGTGTAACAGAACCTCATAAAGGGGCGCCAAATTACTTGAACAAGGGCGCCTAATACCCACGCGGCGGCCCTGCTCAAAGCTACTGCTAGCTACAATCTTGACCTCCGTCGCGATGAATTGCGTCGGACTCAATCAAAAGCCGTCAGATAGGTTGCATTAGCAACTACAAGCATTTATAAACATATCACGAGTTCTTTAAAGGAAATTAAAATTGCAGTCATTAAAACATTTTAAAAGTGATTGATGGGAATGTATATTTTGATCTTCAGTTCTTGTTACACAACCCTTATTTTGCACAATGGTATTGATGGAAATAAATCTCAATTGATTAAAATATTGCTGGAAGGGATGCTTGCTACTATAATCACTGTTGTACAGAATACAGCAAAAAAATTTTAATAAATTTTTTTGAAAAAGCTGAAATGTACAAGTATTCTATTAAAATTTTAGAACCAAGAAACATTTAAAGTTACATAACATTTGTAATTTATTTTAGAAAATATTTTCGATTGTTATGTTTAGAAAGTTGAGTGTCTAATTTATTGCTATAATTATTTATAATTGAATTCAAAGCCCTTATTAAATACTTGTATATTTATGAATTGAAATACTAATATATATATATATATGCGTTTTATAACACATGCCTAAACCAATTAGATAATTTTATGCCTTGTTACATGATTTGAGTGGGAATAGACTATAGTTATACAAAGATATAAGTGGTAAATGGAATATCCGTAAAAAAGACAAGGTCACCAGCTAAAGAATCTAATACTTTTCTTAACTAAGAAGAAACGTGTCACATATCTTTTAAAATTAAAAGAAAACAAATTACGTTCCTTTAACTTCAAGGGGGATATCAGTGTTTTATCTCAAATGTTTTAATTTGTAAAACTTTTTAAAAACTGAGATTACTTTTTTTTAGAAAACCGAAACAAATTTCTGGAAATTTATTCCATTATTTGCACATCAAAGAAAGATCAAATACAGTATCAAAAGACGCTAAAGAAATAAATATAGCATTCTTTGATCTGCTGAAATGCATGGGAGTACTACATTTATGTGATCAAGTCTGTCAGAATGGGGGAAAAAAGAGGACGCAGACATATTGCAGAAATTCAATGACGGACAAAAGGAAAAAGGAATAGAGTAATAAAAAAAGCGGGACGCGTCTGACAATGCCCATGGGCCTTGGGTTTCTATTCTTGGAATATCATCAAAGCTTGTTCGTTTCGTATAGTGTATTACCACACATTAGATTTGTATTCCGAAATAAATTAAGTTGATCAGTATGACTGTACATTTTTTTTTTTTTTTGTATTTTTTCGAACACCTTGGAAACTCAATAGATGTATTATTTAATATTTTTTTCCCTGATGTTTAACTCTTCTTATATAGTTGACGTTTATTTTTCAAATTCTAGTAATATAAAAAGGTCAGTTTAAAACAAAATTAAAAAATAAAACCTGTACTTTATAATCCCAAATTTACCTTGAAAGAATTTCGTTGTGTTCCTATGTATGAACCTATGTTCCTATGGTTCCTATGTATGTTCCTATGGTGAACATTTCAATGCTATTTTGAATTTATTTCAAGATAAGTTATGAAACTGCAGTGAATTTTATTCTAAAAGATTAAATTTTCTTTCGGGTTAGTTTCAAATACAGTGCAAGGAAGGTCCTCGGATCGAAAAGTATACAATTCTAATCACCCAGTCCTAGGTATCGAGAAGATCTCACCGTGGGTAACTCGTCACTGTTAGCTATCTCCTTAGAGGTGATGAGATAGATGAATTCCAGGTGGCAGATTAACTTTGCACAACTGGAATATTTTTTATGAGGAATCTAAATGAAAACATCCGTTCTTAAGAAAATTGCAACTAGTCATACAACCGGGTACGGGAAGTTCATCTAATTGACCTACCATCAAAACTAGAGACTGCCAGTAATATCAACAGAAAACATTCTAAATGATGTTCAGTACAGCTGGGAATGTACTACAACAACAGCAAAATTTCTCTCAACAGAAAAAAGACTTTCCTCCCTAAGAGTAGTCTGTATGGCGAATTCTTCAGCTGTGCTTCACAACTAGCAATGACAGGAGTATTATCGTTTTATAACTTGTTCGAATGGAATTCCTTTTTAGCTTCGTTGTCAAAGGCATCTTAAGAAAGCACAGATGTCGTGCTAACCTTAAATGTACTGATCGAATTATTCTTCTTCAAAGTAACAGTCAAGTCAGCATAAGTGACCTTAATAAACATTTACATTTTCTTTTTACCTCCATCATTTTTACCAATATAAAAATACTTAAAACACACATCTCTAACAAAGCTTTACCATACTTAATAAAATATTAATCTTCAAATGAAGGACAGAAAAACTTTTTCGGATTTTTTTTCCCGAATGTTTTTTAATTTTTTTTAGAGCAAATTCATTTAAATCATTTCTTTCTACCTATCTGAAAAAGTAAATTTTAGAGGAAACGGAAGAAATATGATTTTTCTCAAATGGTTCCCAAACATGATATTTAAGAAAAAGTTTAGTGACTAGTATCGGGGAATTATTTAAAGAGCTAAAGGATAGTAAGATAGTTAAAGATAAATCATTATTATCAGATGGAAATTTCAAAGAGGGAAATTTTGCTCATATAAAATACTTTAAATTGTCGTATACTATATATTGTATTCCAGCAACACGTGATTAAAATGAACTGTTTTTGAGAGGTTCTATGCTTTCATTATAGTATATAAATCGTATAAATATTATTAAATTAATTAGTAATATGTTCAGTGGTTTGGTGTAAATGAAAAAAAAGTTTTGTTGACATTTAAATGACTTTCGCTGTATTACTTCACTTGTTAGTAAAATCTATACAATTCGTACTAATTTTATAGAACTAGGAGAAGTAATATTGTCAATTCAAATTTTTAGGCGTAACTTCATGTAATAAAAATAATCAAGACTACCTTATTTTTCCATGGGCTGAGAGCGATGTTGAGTGTCCAGATGGTTCTTGTAATAAATTTCATGTATAAGGGGAAAAACCGCACGCACATTTATAGCAAGCCAACTGAGTAGAAAAAGTAAGTTTATTGACAAATGGCGAAATCACCTCTCGAGTTTCCATAATTTTGCATGTGAGGCGAAGTCCGTTGCCACACAGCTGCAACAAAGAAATAGTTACATACATTTAACTAAATTAATTTATAAGTATTATTTTCAAATTAGTCGCGAGGCGAAAATATAATTCTCGAGAAATATAATTCCATTATTCAGTTTCTTTTCCTTATGAGCAATTGTGTAAAAGAAAGCGCTAAAAAAAATCACATAATATAGTACCTGAGGCGAATGAATAAATTACATTATTAGTTACAGGAAAAGTAACATAATCTGGTGAAACTAAAAACATTTTTATTTACTTTTCATAAAACCTTTTTCTTTTGGTATATTTAAATACTGTAAGTTTTATATGTGTGTTTGAGTTAGTAAATAATGCAATAAAGTTTAAATAGGTATAACTAAAAGGAAACAAAATGGAAGTTTCAATATTAAAGAGTTTAAAGAAGAAATAAATTAATTTGCTTAATTTAAAAAGGAACAATTATTATAAAAAAATTAAGTCAATTCCTACTTAGATCAACTACATAAACAATTTTTTATAGTAGCTTTTGAATAAATGGTTACAATTAATATAATTATGCATATACATAAGATTTAAAATGTTCAAGCTTTTTGAAGAGCAAAACATTTATTAAGTTTTTGGAAAATAATCTGATATTTTTCCTTGCGTTGCATTTTTTAGTATCAAATTGTGAACAAATTGTTCCCTTTTGTTATTCATTTCATCATTGGAATGTGCGTCTAAATAACTGTGCATACTTCTTCTCATGATGTCTCTAGTTTCGGATGACGTGGGAATAGGAATTACATCCGTCATTTCATTTTCGTCGTCGAAATCTGCATCAATGACATTTTTTGAGATTTGAACAAATTCCAAAATGTCTGCATTTGCCATAACTAGGACTGTACACGCATTATCACCATCTACTACAACGAATTCTTCCGATGATATTTTAGTACAGTCCAATAATACAGAAACCTTCTCAAGCACCTTTCTTAAATCTTACCTGCACAGGTGGTGTGTTCCATCTTTTGTTCATTCCCATAAATGATTTTTTCTTATTAAGATATTTTCCGTTTCGTTTTAAGAGGAAAAAAATGTATGACAATACATGGAAGTTGATTTGCACCGTTGTATTATTTCGTGTTAACCGATGTTTAGTCTTAAGCGTTTTCGTGTTAAACGTATTTTATTGTATATATCGATGTCGTCTATGTTTACCGTCTTTCATTACAGTAAATGAAAATTCTTAAATATGCTCCTTCTAATTCATTAAAATACTAAAAAAAATCTAAAACAAGTTTTTCAATTATATTAATATAAGTCATACTAATATAAGTCATTTCTTCTTCATTTTTTTCTCTCAGTATAAAATAACTTGGTTTGTATCATCCGCCAAAAATTCTAACATTTCAACGAAGTTAATGCTAAAAAAGCTCAATTATCTTCTGGGATACTTGAAAACTTCCGCCCTTTTTTCATAATTTTTCACTCCATTTTTTATACTCCACAATTTTTATTAGAGAATACATTTGTCAAAATATTTTAAATCCTCCCTTTAGTTCTGTTTGAGAAAATTAACTGAAAGCAAATGAAGAGAAAAATCACATGACTGCAACTATTTCAGAAAAACTAATTGAAATTCGAACGCAATTGTTTCTTTATTTACTTATTCATTCATTACTTTTTACTCAATTGTGAAATTTAACTACATGTATTCATTATTCTTTCAAAGAAACATTTAAAAGATGAGCGAATTTCAAGAATCAAACTTTAATTAAAACGTTAATTCATGAGTTTAGTTGAAATGAATTAAATTGGAAATTCACTTTTTAAATTGATTTTTCACAATTGCGAGTAATTTACAAGTTTGAAAGGGGGAAAAAAGAACAATTTTGATTAGTTTTCTGATGTGTTATAATTGAATTTCATTCAAATCTTTGAAAATCTTAAATGAAAATTAAATACGAAACAAAAATTATCATTATGCTTCTTTTTAATTGTCAGTTTTAATGTCTATTTAACTTTCTTTAATGTCAGTTAAGAAAATGTGTGATTCATTTCTTTTAATAAACCGTTCTCTGTACTACTTATTAGAAAAACATTCATTAACTCTTATTGGGTATGTGGTTTTAATTTGATCAAAAAAAATGATATTTACTTAGATTTGCAAACAATTTTTGATTACATTCAATCTACGTTATTTTTAAATTTCTCACATAAAATTATTTTATGGTGTTAATTGGTTTTATTCATTTTTTGGAAGCTCTTTTGAGATCAAAAGTTTGGGATGGTGGATTGTTAATTAATAATATAGGTGTAATTTTTTTATCTTCATTGTTATCACCTGAAAACTTATGAATTAAATTATCAATTTCAGAAATAAATTTGTTAATTTGAATATTAAAGAAGAAAATATATAGCAAGTTCTTTAGTAAAAGAATTTCACCTTAAAAATCTTTGAATATTTTGCTCCTTGTTTTTTTTTTTTTTTTGGTCCACGTCGAAAATTATTATTTAAATATATTTCTTACTTACGAGGGCAATTCGGAAAGTAACCTCCGAATCGCTGTAAAAAACAAACCAGAACAGAGAGGAAAAGAAACTTTACATATCAAAGGTACAACTCCTCTGTTTTTTACCAAAGCCTCTCCATTATTTAAGCTCTTGTCATACCATTTTACCAATTTACCAAATCCATCCTTCTATATAAAAAAAGGGCCGCCTGCGATTTAAACCGATTTGTCACAACATTTTTAAGTTCCTCATTGTCAGCAAAATGCTGTCTTCCAAGCTACTTTTACAGATTTTGAAATTACGCAGCAAACACATTTTTTCATCGATTTCTTTAATGAGATTAGCACTCACTACAGATGGTCTTCCACTCCGTGATTCTTCACGGATGTTTGCTCTGCCGTTTTTGAAAAGGCATTGACGCACTGCACTTATAATGTTTGGCCCGTATACGGCACAGAATTCACGATGGAAATCCGCTGCTGACAGGTTTGGCCCAAAGAAATCTTCTCACTCCTCGTATCTCACATTTCGTGAGATTTCCTATGGTGGCATACATTTTGTCACGTTATAACTAGCAAACTCTCGGCCCTATTGCACTCTCACTCACTAACTGGAAGCTTACTGAATCAGAGATTGCTCGTGCATTCGATTGAAGGCACTCCGAACTGTACTTCCAGCGCCACGCCAAAATGGCGGTTAGTTTCCGAATTGGCCTTATATATAAGAACGTTACATATATTTGTGTCTTAATATTATTAAATTATTAATGGCTAATTATTTTAATAGTTTGAATAAATAATTTTTTGAGCCATATGGATATTAGTTTTAGCTGAAAATAGGGCTTATATATACACACATACAAAATGACTCAAAAGTCCATTAACAATTGAAAATTCAATATTTAAAGGAATAATGTAGGTAAGGAGATAAATATTGGCACACATGCTTAAAATGACATAGAATTTTAAGGAAACCAAAAAAAGTGCAAAAATGTTTGCCTACACTAGATTTGACTACTTAATTGGACTCAATTGGACTACTTAATTGGATTGAATTTCTTCAAGGAAATGTATGGTTCTGCTTAGCAAACAGTCAGTGTGACGGATGCGAGGTACTCCAACTTTGCAGAATCACATAATCCTTAATTTAGTTGATAAACAGATGCCGGAAGATATGACTTTTATACAGGATGACGCTCCACTCCATATTGCTGAACGTGTAGAATATCTCTTGCGCTCAGCGTTTGGTAAGGATTGTGTGCTGAGCCCCAGTTCCATCCTGTTTGTCCTTCCAGGTCTACAGACCTCAATCTGAATAAATATTGGTTGTGGGGTTACCTGAAGTTGCAAGTCTACCACAGCCATCCGATCTCATTAGAATGAAAAAAAAGACAACATCCAACGGCAATTTCTCACCAGAACGATAGATATGCTGAATAGTGCTGTTCTCAATATTGTCCTTCGACTATAGGTGTTGATGATTGACGCCCGACGTGTTGGACATTTTTTTATAAGGAACATCATTTATTGCTAAAAGTGAATTTTTATGCTAATTATTGCTTTTATTATATTCAGCGATACCTGTTGGCCCTAGTTTGCATTTTTGGTTTTATTTAAACCTCATACCATTTCAAGCATTTGTGTCAATTTTTACTTCTTTACTTACATCATTTCACGAATTATAGAATTTTTAAATATTAACGGACTTAAGGGTCATCTGATATAAACATATACAGCCCAATTCAAATAAAAGATTTAATACTTAAGTATCAAAAGACGTCGCAAAATTCAGCGATATACAGAAAACAGAGGAAAACTCTTTCCTCAAATGTTCGAATATAGTAATAATAAAGTTGACAGCATTTAACGACATTTTTTGAAATGGCATTGTATTTTCGTTTGGAGACATTGGTTGGTGGAAAATTACGTATGACCAAGGATTTTTATATATATAAAAGCATCCAACACGATAAACAATAAAATAACATGAAAAAGGATAAAAATAAAATTTTACATAAACCAAAACATTTACAACGAGTCAGGATATTTACGAAATTTCCGAATTGTTAGTAAAAGATTTCAGATACGAAATGGAGATGTGGTTCTGAATTTCCTTAAAACTCAAATCGAACGTTCATAGTTTCAAGAGTTCAAACATAATTTCGAATATTCTGGCCTAAAATGACGACAAAAACTAGATATAAGCAAAATTTTTTTGCTAATATTAAGCCAATTTTTTTTAATATGTTGTCGCAATGGACATTATGAAGTTATTTATTTAATTAAATGTATTTAAGATGGAATAATGTGTTCGTATTATATGTCTATTTAGATATTATTAAACTAAATAAGTTTGCTTGTAGTAAAATATCGTGTAAATCAAAATATACCAACGAATGTCTGCATTTTATAATATATTCTGTGAAAAAATTGTTCTAGAGTTAGTCTCCTTGTATTAGAATTAAATCTAGCTTTCAACAGTATCGCAAATGAAACTTTGTAACTATCTTTGTAAAATTAACTATGTTATGTAACGTTCACCATATAAATTAAACTTGAAGTTTTAGATTAATTGAAGCTGACAAGTCCATTGGTCATTTGAAACAGTCGACGATTGAATACTTCGGTAGTCATATTACATTCGAAACATGATTAGAAACGAAACCGTATGAAATCCATCGGGACAAATCTGTAATTGATGTGACTACTACATTTGCATAAGTATCTCGAATTTATACATATTTCTCGTATGAAATGTTGCTCAAGTTACAGTAATTTTAACTGAAGGATGATTGATTTTTCTGCGGTTATTATGTTCTAAAGGAATACTGATTCCCACAAAAGTTAGTAAAAGTCCTTTCAGTTAAGGTTGCTACCCTTGGAACCGTGATTTCGAAAACGAGTATTAATGAATACTTTTTTTTGATGTTTAGTTTCACCTGCATAAGAATAAGAATAAAAAATTGTTTTAAGAGTTTTAATTCTGTAAAAATTATTTAAATTAAATTTTTTTTTGGCAAAAAATGTAAAAGGAATGACATACATTCAGACATTCTCCTTCTATGAAAATGCTTTATATTAATAAAATTTTACCTTTATGTAATTGTAACTTCTGTACGGAGCTTACACAAAGATTTTTAAATACATAATTTAGGAGGGAATTTATTCATATTGTAAAATATCAGATAAAATAAATTTTAACAAAAAAACCCCATTTTTTTAGTTTATAGCAACTCTGATAATAATGTGAAATTTCGAAACTCCTTTTCCAAGCTCTGTAAAGAAACCCTGACTACTTACAGGGAAATTATTAAAATAATACAAGTATTTTCTATAAAATGATTTTTTTAAATTTTTTTTTCCAAAAAATTCCATACCAAGAATTTTTAGTGTAATAATATACTTTAAACAGATTTATATGTATACTAGCTGGTTTACTCATCGCCCATGCTGGTACACGCGGATGAATTGAAAACTTAAACAATACAGATTGAAAGATAAAGAAGTTATTAATGACTAGTTTTATGTGAATGGCAAATTAAACACACAAAAAAACTTTTGCTTACCTCAGCTAAGCGAAAAATCCATATTTGTTAATTTTTAAGTCTGAAGGTCTAACAGCCGATAAAAAATATTTTTTTTTATTTATAACGCCCCGTAACTCTATTGTGAGTCGACTTTTGAAAACACTTTCCTAAGCTGATCTCTGCTCAGCAAAAGTAACACAGTTACAAATTTTGTGTAATGAACGCTTAAAATAGTGTAAATAATCCATATTAGAATGTGCAATACGTTAGTATTGCTTTCTGGGGTATTTATTTTATGTTAAAATTATAATATTATAATTCGTTCCTTACATTATAATGGCGATTCAATGAAAACATAGCAAAATGTTGGTGATATAGCCAAGTTGGCATCATTTTTTTTCGATCATGTTGACAACTTGGTAATTGATTGAACGATGCGGAATTTGATATGATGTAGCGCTACCTGGTGGGAGCTGCAACAAAGAGAATAGCACAAAAATCTTCTCCTCAAAAATACATATACACCCGATTTTCACAGTTATCGGGTGAACGGTGCGTTGGAGGGAAGCGATTTCATATATACAAACATCTATTTATATATAGAGAGAGAGAGAGATTCTAATTCCAGTAATACTAAATAAAAATATTCATTCATACGCTTTTGCAAACATAACAGTATTCATTTTTATGCCGAACGACGTCAGATACCTTAAAACTTGTATACTGTGAATTACAGCATGTACCGTAGAAGTGCGATAAAATTTTCTACAGATAATAAACTCTATAAAATAAAAACTTATTCCAGCTTCCTACTACATAATTCAAATTTGTGATGACTGTATTGTAAGAACTATTACATGAAATTATAACATTTTGACTCTTATAAAATGCCCTTCAGAAACTATTTTTTCAGGCACATTTTAAATATTGCCATTTTGGTGTGCGCTACAGTAGCTTTGTGCATGCAATATTTTAAGCATGAAAATATTTCTTAACCTCTTAAGTACCGTGAACGTGTATACACGTCCTGCTGAGCTGGTGCTTTATGTGTCCCGGACGTGTATACTCGTCCTGTCAAAGGAGGACTTTTTGTATTGTACTGCTCTGTTTAAAACTAGTCCCACGGCTTTGGAAAACAATAACATGACATTGACAATGCTTCTAAAGTATTTACTTATTTCGGAGAAGAGGTGAAGAAGGAAATTGAAAGAGTATATTACAGGAACGGTTAAATTCATAGCTAAGCAATTTTTCTTTTTTGTTTTTGTTTTTATTTGAGTGTGGTCTTTTCTACTCTTCATTTGCTGTCATTTTCACTTGCCGTGTGTAAAAGAGCGTTTTAATTTTTTGTACGAATGCACTGAATGTAATACTGCTTTGTTTGTTCAACCATGTCTTGGGATATATCACAGAACAGATTTTAAAAAAAATATCATTTATTTCTTATATATTCTATCTTTAGAGATTAAATTTGTTATTTTCATTTTATTATATATATATATATATATATATATATATATATATTTATCCTTTTTTTTCTTTCTTTTTTAAAGTGAACGTAATCTATTTTTAGGTGGAAGAACACGCTTTTACTTATCCCCCAATATAAACCGCGTAACAACGTGCGCCTGTGAGAAAAACGGGAGCACTGGGGGGAGGGGGAGAGGGGTTAATTCAGTAACTTTTCCTCGGCAATTAAGGGATATAAAATTATATTTAAAAAAAATAAATTATATATTGGTTGTTGTTGTTGTGTATGACAAAGTGCAAGGGTGTATATAACAAAATAAAGATATTCAAATATTGCCAAAGGCGTGAATCACTACCGTGCCAACATCCATAGCACGATTCGAGTACAGGATGTCCATGCTGTAGTCACTGTTAATTTTAAAAAGGGCACCAACGATGGAAGGACAACTAAAAAGGTGTTTTGGATGCAGTTGCGTGCCTGGGCAGTGCCTGCATTTCACATATGATCTGGAAACATCGGGCAGAATCTTCATGCCCTCAAAATGCTTTGCCCTTAGCCTGGTTATTGTTGTTGTAATTTCTGGGTTATAATTTTATTTTGTCAGAAGAATTTTTTTCGTGGGTTTGAGCAGAGCTTTTGTTTTGTGACTGCGTTGACATCAAAGACCGTAGTAGATGAAGTTACAGGTTCAAGTGTTTAGCTTCATTGGCAAGGAAATCGGCCATCTCGTTCCCTTCGATGTCAACATGGGCCGGGATCCACTGGAGGATGAACGATTTGCCCAATGCACCAATGGAAAATAAAAGATAATTGATTTTTTGGGTGAGTCCCATTTTTCCTTTCTTGATGGCCTCAAGAGCAGATCTACAATCGGAGAGGACAATGGAGGCCGTCGGAATTAGCGATATCTGTCCATGTAAGGTAAATATCTAGGGCTGGTATACATATTGGTAGTCTACTGCAGATGTAAACTAAATAAAGATTAACAAGAAAACTCAATAATTTCATTGTTTAAAGTGCTAAATGAACGTTTATTTTTATATTAAGTCAAAATATCTCATTTGTTGCATTCTTTCAAATGCAGGGTGTTCCTATCCCCAAATTATCTTCTATAAAATTTTATTTTGCCAACGGTAGTCTATTGGTTGTGGTTGAGAACTTTTGATGGATATTGCTTTTGCGAGCTATGGATTCAAGTCCTTGACCCATTGAAGATCCTTCTTGTAAAAGGATTATATACGTAAATTCTGTAGAATGCTAAAAGTCCTCACGTTGAAGTAGTGTGGAAACTCTGAAGCATGGGCTGTCAACTCAGGCTTCCTCTTCGTCACTTGGCTACGATTCAAACAACGAAGTCCATCCCCAATAACTTTTAGTTTATTTTGTAGTGACTATCAAAAAAGAAATTTCAAGAAGTGTGTAGCTTATAAGCATGTAAATGGGTATTTTCATCGTCACTTTTCTAAAAATGTAGAGTAATATCCGCATGCAGCTTAAATAGCATTAACAAATCTACTAGAAAATAAGTTTCGCTTACAATAAATAGTTCAATTGCTTCTCATACATTTTTTAACAAAAATATCGAATTGGAAATTTCGGAATTTAAAAAAAGAATGGGGAATTACTCCCATTAATTATTTTTATTTCAGAGCAAATGTTGCGGAAACTTTCCCATGAATATAATTGACTCATGAGAAGTTTCCATTTAAATGAGATTTTAATGCCCAACGGTAGTACAATATTTCCTTTTTTTTTCGAAACTCATTGTAATTATTTTCGAATTAACGCTTAAATATGTCGATATTCGAGTTTAAGAATGTAGTTTACGTGATTTGTGTAATAGTTTATGGAGAGAGGATGGTTATGGCAATACGAATTTAATTATACTGTCATTAGGAACGTTTTAATGTATTTTTATACTGAATATCTTCTTTTACGAAAATTTGCTTACAAGCATCCGTTTTTGAACTAAATGATTAGAAAAATATTTAAGTTCAATTCTTATAATCTTTTATATAGAGTTTATTACAATACAAAAAAAAAGATGTGTTTGAAATGTCTGATGTGACTTATATTTTTAATATAGACTCTAAGAAAATCGAGTGCTGAGCTTATAAAATGCATGCATTTTTTTTCTCTTTTCATTCGAAAATAGACAGCTTGCCATTAAAAGTGCTACACCAGGAAGGAAATTATATAATAAAATTTTACTTATATTTATACAGCATAATTTGAAAAGTTTGATTAAATTTATTGGTACTAGTGTGGAGGGGGGGAGGAACAGGTTCCGTGAGAAAACAGTACTCTCTGGAAATAAAGAAGTCTTTAACTCAGTGTTTCTCAAACTTTCAATATTTGCGACCCAACATTCAATCATAATTTTCATCACTCCCCCTCCCTCTTTCCATCCATACAATAACAATGTATTGAATTCAATAATACTATACTGTAAAACTAAACCTACAGTACGAGTTTGTTGCCGGCGTATATAAACGTCTCTCTCAGCCAGTGTTTTAATTGCCCCGGACGTATAAGCCTTTTCGAAGCACGTTTTTTTCTGTGCACCGCTATCCATGCAATTATTCCGAAGACTTTGGAATGCAATAAAAGGGACTTGACAGTGTTTTCGAAGGATTTACTTGTTTCACAGGATTTTCATATTTATTCGTTTTCTATCTCCCCCTCCAATACACCTCATACTCTCGCTTACGTGTTAAACGGTAGCAATGAGGAGCGAATCACGTAATTTTTAATCTGTATTTAAGGGATTGATTATAAACCGTACACAAATAAGGAAGATAAATGTTAATTTGTGTTTTTAATTATATATATAATAGTTCTATATGGGGTCACTTGTAATTATTCTACTTGTTCTTATTTTAGCATTGTTAAGTTAATTATAAAATACATATTGCGCAGTACTGATATATTTATAAGTGTATTATATCAGTGTAAATGTGTATTCAATTTTTATTATGTTAGAATGTGATTTATTTGTTTACTTTCAGTAAATTAATAATTTTTTAAAAAATAATCTTTTGTTTTTGATTTTTTAATATGCTTGCGTGCTCCTTGTAGGGTTATCACGCAACCCCAGGGCGTGTGCCGCACAGTTTCAGAAACACTGCTCTAACTCGGTTATTCATCGATATGAACAAGGCTTGGAAGACAAGCAGGGACAAGTCATTTCATGCTACTTCAAGTTTAATCTACACTTTTCAGTTTCATCAAAATTAACAGTTGGAAAGTGGTAGTAGCTCAATTCTTCAGCAACTCATAATTATATATTCAATGAGGTGGAAAATTTTTGTGAATGTTCCTGCCAGGGCAACAGTCGAAGACCTCTGGGTCAAAATAAATTAGTACACGATGATCTAACATATAGTCTTGCGTTATCTTATATAAGGTTGGGAACATGAACTGGGCTTAGTAGCTGATATATGTAATGCAGACTTTTCGGATTACCTATAACATGAACAAGACGTGCCGTTTACTCCATGTGTGCCCATACCAGGTGTCTATACCAGATGAAAGACCATACCAGGTGTCCATACCAGGTAATATCGATTATCCCCTATATCGATTAAAAGCAAATCCCGTGCATTCTCCTCGATACCTCTACCCACAGATACGACCATCATTATCTTCAAGCTGAACGAGAACTCGTCTGACAAAGCTACATGGAGGAATTCATGTATCCAGTTTTGTTAGCTGAACCACTGTCGCCACGCGTTTTTTAGCTGCAGTGTCTAGGGCAGAAGCAATAATGGTCTCTATGCAGTTAATTCGTGCTGTCCAGTCGTCGTCACATTGTCTATATAGATGCTTGTCTTGCCATTGCCTAATAAGAACACTTGATATGGCTGTACTTTCCTGCAAGGTTGAATTGACAACATATATGTACTCTCGAACTTTAGAGGTGGGAGGCCGTTGAGATCGTGCTCTGCGTTCAGTACTGCACTCCTATTACCACTGATTCTCTTATTTACTTGGTAGTCGTTGAATTTTGATCAATGCGAATTGCAATATCGAGAAGAGAGTAAATTCCACTCTTGGTTGTCCATGATCCTGCAGCTATAGAATTCCAACACGTATTTGTAGCCATTTTATTTCCATATACGAGGCAGAACACAGTCGTATCTCAACCAACTAACATTTAATTGAAATTTCCGAATGCGAAACCCCTGCAGCCTAACTTTCCTTTTATATGTTGATATGATTTCCTCTTATATGTGGAGTTTGATATGTTGTTTCTCGAGCATTTGTCCATCGATTGGGCTTAAACGATAATCATTTTTGAAGATCCTAGCATTTTTTCTTCTTTCACATAAATTTGAAATTTATTTCATTCCTTCCTAATAGTATTGCTATTTTAATGATTAGCAGTGTAATATTCAAATTTTGATTTAATTAAAAAATATTATTAAAATAAGTAACCGAATGTTCGCCACAACACTAATATTCCATTGCATATATATATATATATATAATAAAATACTTTAAGAGTTCAGCATGATTATGAAGTAAATTTATGTGCACAATATCCCGGGAGAAGTGAGAACATTTTCACTGATGTATTGAAGTATATATATGAAGTGAAATGGAACAAATACATCTTGAATTAGCAAAATAAATCATATTAAATTTTAGCAAACAAGTAATCTAAGTTTTTTTAAGTCAATTCCTACTTCATAAAAAAAACGTACTGGCACCATCTGTTGCAGTCAGTTGTAATTTCGACAGAAATAAAGTAAAATAAATTTAAAATTAAAAAATAAATTTAATTAATGAATTAACATTTGAAAAACTGCATTAAGATCAACTGTTAACCACTACAATTCTTAAGAAATGTATTTGTACTCGAATGGATGAATAGAAAATATTTTATTAATGATTGAAAATTTGAATGATATATATATATATCTATCTATCTGATAGATATATATACATATCTGATATATAGGTATATATATATGTAATAATTCCAACTAATATAATCCTTTTAAATATCTTTTAATTGCCAATGGTCCATCCCTTCAGGACCAACGTTTTAATAATAAGTTAACCCGCCACCTAACGACAGTATTTTAAACTACACCTATCCACCCACTCAGATCATGTGATTTGAGAAGCCTATAAAAACCGAGATTCCTGGAGACCAACTCCCTTTTCGCTTCTGTATTTGCTGCAACATGTAGCCGGCTGCAGCTCATTGTGCATTCGTTTTCTTTGTTCTGTGTCGTCCTTGTAATGTCTTATGTGTTCAAGATGGATAATAAACAAGTTTTAATCAATCACCGAACGCCTCGTCAATATCATCCAAAGAAACCATCAACAATAGCGATCATATTATTAAGAAAACATGTCAACGGCCAACGTCGATTACATATATCTATCTATCTATCTATCTATCTATCTATCTATCTATCTAATCTATCTATATATATATATATATATATATGTATATAGGGAGAGAGTAACTAATAGTAAGAATTGAAAAAAGTAAAGTTATTATCTTCCAGTGTTAATTTTGTGTACTCTCGAAGTAGTTTAACTGAAATTCGAAACATCGCAAATATACATGTAATCAATAATACAGTAGCACTGAAATCAATTTATGAATTAACTTTTTCTAACTTTCGACGAAATCGGAAGAATATCACACGGGATAAGTTAATCGAAACAACTACCATTAATATTTAGTAATTTAAAATGGCAACAGTCATACTGGTCCTCCATTTCTTCAATTATTTCCTGTCACTTAAGTAATTAAAGAAACGAAGCTTAATTATTTCAGACGGATAAATTAACCGATAGATTTAATTGACACATAACTCAACACGCACATGTTTTCGTTGAGAACTTCTGCGATTGAATTTAACTTACATGAATGTTGTAAAAATCGGGCCTCAAAATTCTTTTGTTTATTTTCTTGAAATGTCTCCTTTAATTAATTGGAAAACTGGTAAACGTAAAACTAATTTTTCAACACAAAACAATCAAACAAAGCTTAAAATGTTACTTTGTACATTAATTATGGAGTGATGCGTTTTCTAGATGCCACAGCCTGTTTAGTTGTATTATGGTATCGAGTATTAGTGCAATATTTGTACCTATCATTTATTATTAGCATTTGTGCACGCTGAAATAAATATGTTTTCCAATAGTTATCAAACAATTTCGTTAAATTGTTGGGGACAAGAAGTTAACAATCCTAGTAGTAATTTTCTAATTGCAATTTTTATATCAATATTGCATTATATATTATTATGCGAATAAAATCTACGCATTTAATCAGCATAAAAAAATTCCTTGACAAAATTGGCTAAATAATTATATTTTAGAAAGGGGTGGGGGGAATAAAATCTCTCTCTTTTAATGAAGTAATGCTTTGTAAGAGTGAATTCATCAAAAGTGCGAAGTGTACGAAGTCAGTATATATATAGGGTGATTTTAATTACAGTTCCACATTCAAAATGATATAAAAAAGTACCACAACTCCCAATGACTTCAAGTTTGAACTTAACATACTTGAAGAAAGATGGAACTGTATGACATGAGAAAAAAAATCGTTGTTGCTTTCATTGTTGCTTTTCATATAGTTTTGGCCCAATTAAAAGCAGATTTTTCCCATGCAAAGTGCTGTGATGCGCTTTTCACTAATAATGCAACATTTGTTGAATGATATGAAAGTCATTTTTCCCCTCAAAAAACCAAAACAATCATGCACATTGAACTGTACCATCGGCTTAATGCACAACTCATGCAAAAAGCGTCATAATTTGATTCATAATGCCATTTGTTGACGAATTATCTTTCATGAGGCAGTTTAGAGCGTAATCTGTTGATATACTTTGAAACTTTTTTTTTTCACAGGCCAAACTGTTCTCTCTTTTCAAGTATATTCAATTCAAATTTGCAGTAAATCTAACGAGTGGTTCCTTTTTATAGCCCTTTGAATACGGAGCTTTGTTTCTTTTTCCAATGGGCGGCATATATTAACAACAAAGCCTTTGCAGACACTGCTTGTCCCCAATTGTGAGAGCCATTTCTGTGATAACACCATCTAGTGGCCGCTCTTGCTACCAAATTTGGACGAGTTCCATTCAAAATACTCCAAAAGTTAAGAAATTGAAATAGCTTGAGCAGGGCGAATTGTGTGAAGTTTTTTAAACCATTTTTCTTAAATTACGTTTTTTTCTTTCTTGGAGATAAACGTATCCGTACATAAATCCTACATGATTCTTACATAACCCCACCACCACCATGCATTAATTTTAAAAAAATCCAAAAATTCTCAGGTTATAAATATAGACGATGTAAGGGGTCCATCATCAAGCCTCCGACTGATCTTCTTGGGGGAAAACTACTTCTTTAAATATTGTCCGATTGAAAATTTTCTCCGGAAGATGACATGGTTTATGTAAATGATGGATGATAATTAAGCATTAACTTTTAGGTTAGTGGTTAGGAGTTAGAAGTTAGCGATTTTCAGGAAGGTTCTGTGAGCTGGTCGAGAGATGCTCGGCAAATAATTGTTCAATAATTATAGATTGCTAATTGACAATTTACTCAATAAGTCTGATGATATTAATGTAGACTAGCGTTTCTCAAACTGTGGCACGCAAAACACTAGGGGCTGAGATAACTCAACGAGGGGGGGGGGCGAGCATATACAAAAGTCGTAAACAAATAATTATTTTAAAAAATTATTAATTTGCTGAAAATATACAATCAAAATACATTCTGACATAATAAAAAATAAAACACACATTTACACTGAAAGAATAAACCTGTAATTGTAACAGTACTGTAATTGTAACAGTGTATTTCATACTTAATTTAAACAATACTATAAGAGCAAGTTTAATACAAGGGGTGATCAAATGAAAAGGTACGAAGCGACACGGTGGGTACAAATATAGACTTTATTCAAAATATACACCATAGGCCTGAGCACAACGATCTCACTGATGAACAAGCCGCAGGATTCCTTGTTCCCAGAATTCCTGTGGCTGTGACGAGACCCAGTCCTTCACAGTGTCCTTGAGTACGTCGTTCGAGTTGAAGCGCTTTCCTTTCAGGTGTTTCTTCAGTGGACCAAACACATGGAAATCGCAGGGTGACATGTCCGGACTGTAGGACGGATGGCCCAACGTCTCCCATTGGAACTTGTCCAGTTCCATTTGTGTGACTCTGGAGACGTGTGTACGCGCGTTATCATGGAGCAGAGCCACACCCTCCGTGAGCAGCCCCGGTCTTTTGTTCTTGATGGACCTGCGTAGGCGTCGGAGTGTCTCACAGTACACATCGGAGTTAATGCTTTTTCTGTGCTCGAGTAATTCTGTGCTCGCATCATTTGGACGCCGCTTTTTATCAGAGCCTTTGCTCTCTCCTGCGCATGCGGGCACCCGCGCATGATCCGATCCCAGTCAGAGTCTCCAATGGCATCCCGAGATGTCCCGCTACATTCTCCCTTGGCGGAATATGCAAATATTTAACTGTTTCATTTTTATGTCGTTTCGTACCTTTTCATTTGATCACCCCTTACCAGTGCCCCCATAGGCTTGACACATAAAATTATATGCAAAAATTGACATTTATCTTAGTAATTTGTATGGTTTATAATTAATCCCTTATTTTCAGATAAAAATTTTGTGATTTGCTTCCCAATGCCACCATTTTCCACGCAGGCACGCGTATGTGATGTATTAGGGGGGAGAAAGGAATAAATAAGCAAGTCCTCTGAAATATAAGTAATTCCTACACAAACTGTGACAAGGTCCTTTTATGTATTCCAAAGTTTTCGGAATAATTTTATGGATAACAGTGTACAGAAAAGATTGTATTTTCGAAAGACGTATATATACGTCCAGGGCAATCGACGCGTTGGGTAAGCGAGACGTTTATATACGCCGGTGGTACTTAAGAGATGAAAGTCATATTGTAGCTTTAGCGTCAAAGTATAGTATTATTGAATTCAATGTATTGCTATTGTAAGGAAGTGCGATGCAAACTATGATTTAATAATGGGTCGCAAATATTGAAAGTTTGAGATGTAATGATGTAGACTATAAGTCGAATAGCTGAGAACGGAATTACGATTATTCAGAACGTATATTAACTAAACGATCTAAGAGTATGTGACTCGATTTATATTTAGATATTAATTATCTCTTCTATGTGTTTTTGCTCCGATACTTAAATAAAGGTGCATTTCCTATCCTGAGTCATTTGAATTGATTGACAGAAAAGAAAAATAGATTCGTTCTGATTATGGCTGATCTTTATTCTAACTCTCTATCACCAATGGACGTGAGGGAACATCCATCACAACAGAAATATACGGTATATAATTACAAAAAGACAAACTTGCATTAATCTGTTTTTTTTTTTATGTTACAGATAATTTGAATTACATACCCGATAATTCGTAAATTATATTATACACCGGATTAGCTTAAGCGCAATAATAAAACGGTAAAACAATTTTTTGATATACATCAGCGCTTCTCAATCTGCATATTGAAAAGTCAAAAGCAAAAGATTATTTTAGAAATTTATTAATTTATTGGAAGTAAACAAACGAAGTACATTCTGACACAATAAAAAAAAACTTTTACGCTGATGTAATACACTTATAAATATATCGGTTCTTCACATTGTATTTTATAATTAATTTAACAATACAAAGTTAAAAATAAGTTTAATAAATACCAGTGACCCCACAGGCTTCTCATATAAAATTATACACAAAAATTACACTAATCTAGATAATTTGTACGGCTTATGATTAATACCTTAACTGTCGATTAAAAGTTACACGATTCGCTTCCCAATGCCACCGTTTTGTACGTAGGCAAGTATATTTGGTGTATTGGAAGAGGGGGGTGAGAAAGGGATTAAATAAGAAAATCCTCTGATATAAGTAAATACTTCTCAAACACACACTGTCAAGGTCATTTTATTGCATTCCAAAGCCTTCGGAATAATTTTATGAATAGAAGTGAATAGAAAAGATTGTATTTTGGAAAGACGTATATATACGTAAGGGGGAATCCTTCACAGACTGAGCAAGACGTTTCTACACGTCGGGGGCACTTAGGAAACAAAAGTCGTATTGTAGCTTTAGCTTCAGAGTATTGTATTATCGAATTTAATACATTGCAATTTTATGGAGGGGGGCGCGCGATGAAAATTATGATTGAATATTGGGTCGCAACTAGTGAAACTTTGAGAAGCACTGATATACATTATAAAAATATACAAATATTTTAAATCATCTTATGCTATAGTTCCTTTGAATATAAAAATTTAAAAAATACAAAAAATAAAGCAAGAAAACAAAAGAAAATCGTGCCTTAAAAAATCCCGTTCTTTTTAAAGTTATTTTTTACTCGCAGTTCAGTCATTTCCTCTCTGAATCGAAACATTTTCATGATCAATAACCTTCAGAACTAATCTTTTATATTCCTCTACTTATCCGTACATCTTTTGTCATCGCTAGCGAGGGAAAAGTTTTCAAAAGTCGATAAAGTATGACGATCGGAATAGTTAAATCGATTCCAAAAGTCTTTCCGATTCAGATGGTCCGGCCATTTTATTTATATATTGAATACATATTTTTTTTCTCTTATTACGTTCAACCATGCGTGGAAAACTTTGGATTATACCTGATTAGGGCAGAAGAAAACCAAATTCACTTTTTCCAAAGTATGTTACTTTCAAGGAATTATTGAAGAAAAATGGTAAAGTCAATAGATTCTTGAGAATTATGAAATGTATTTGTAGTAATGTAACAAGCATTGTATGTATGAATATGTTGTTGCAAAATTGAAATTGCTAAAGAAACTGAATGATTTTTTTTGATAGTATTCTTCCTTCTTATATCTAATTCCATTTATATTATCATGTAAAAAGAGAATCAATAAATTGGCTAGATGAAGAAAATGATGCTTCGTTCATATTTTTGCATTACATAAAGAAATGGTTTGTTTGTGAAATGACGAATTTAAAAATAGAATGAAAAAGCTGAAAAAGAGTTTCCCTTCTTATTTCATTTTGAAAAAAAAAGAAATGCTAACTCATATTCTTAGCTATTTGTATTTTGTCATTCTTTTCAATTGAATCATATAATTTAATACAGGATTTGTTTTCAATCTTTGAAGGATTAAAATTCTCACTCAAAATAGAATATATTATAAAATACTTCCTTCGCTGACTGAAAATTCACTGTTTAGTTTTTTTCATCAGTTTTATTTGCCATTGCTTGAAAAAATTGAAATTATTTTTTTTGAGAAATTGCAATTTATTTTCTGATAAATTGCAGAAATCCTTCTCATCAAGATTTTCAATTATTTTTTTGTAAATGGAATTTTTCTTTTGATTACTCAACTTTAAGTATCATCTGATCACAACAAATGTTTGGTACACTTTTAGATTATGAAATAAAATCAAAACATGCTTTCAGCGAGCAAAATTCAATTATAAACTAAAATTTTTATTTTCAAAAATACTATAAAAAATCCTTTTTTTTTTAATGAGGGACTTCACTGAATGTGAAAAAGTCTCTTAAGATAATTATTCAAAAGGCAGATAATTTTAACTATCCATTGAAATACGCTTATAATATTTTTTCTAAGAATTCTTTTCTATTAGTATTATGTTTTTCTTAGCAAAATTTATAGTTTTTAGAACGCTTTTGCTGTTACATTCGATAAATTTTCTGAATTTTTGAGCTTGAGAGGCAATTTTAAATGGATCAGACATGTCACTATTTTTGTTTGCTCGAATTGACTTTTTTTGAATTATGGGAAAATATAATTGCAAATGCTGTAAGGGCAATTTAAAAAAATTCTGTTTCACCTTTGAAGTGAAATAAGGAAACAATTTTAATAAACAAATTTTAGTAATTTTTTTAAAAATTTTAGTAACAACTTCTCTTAAAAAAATATAACTTTAAGTTTATTTTAACATTATTAAAACAGATGTGACATTTTCTCCTGTAGGGTGGTGACCAGAAAACTTCACCTAGATTTCAATCGCACGACTTTTTTTAATATATTTTTCCCAACAAATTCTTTAAAAACACAATTTTTGGCTTAGTTAGGAAACAAGAATTTTTCATGATTTTTACTTGATATTATTTGCCAATTCAAAAACACAGTGCTAACATTTTGTGAAACCTAATAGTGAAAGGATCCACATTGTATCATAAAAACCAATGAAGTTTTCAATTCACACCTAATTTTTCCATTTATTAAAATTAACTAGATCATATTCAAATATAATTATATAAATGAAAAGTATGCTTTTTTTTATTTAGAGGAAACATAATCCAGAAACATGAAAAATATCTATTTGGCATTTATTTTTCAATGAAAATAAATTTAGTTTTCCATCCTGAAATCTAAAAGGCATTCCCTAAAACAAAATACGAGTAAGAAAAATTGACATGCATGTCAAAGTCCCCTTTGAGGGAATTTTCTTAACCCTAAGTACAGGTGACGATTCCAGAAAACAAATACAGGAAAGAATTAAAGAACAGTAAAATTGAACTTTCTATCATGCAATGGCGACTCCTGCAATAATCCTTAAGCCACAAATACAAAATACGCAATAAAGCGGGAAACGAAATGAACGATACCGATTTAGTTTACATGGGGTGACACACAAACACGAAAAAATTTGTGTGCTACACGAAAGATTAAATGTGTAGCTTGAAAAAAGATTGGATAGCTTATAACAACTGTTTTGTTGACGTCATCCCATGAACCTCTTCTATCCATGTGGCCAGTTTCACCTTAATCGATCATGCCAGTTTGTAATACTGCGACATTGAGCGAACACGTGCAAATGCACTCTGCCAGAAAAATGTCGAATCAACCTCAGGTTTCTTGTGAAACATAAGAAATCAGTCACGAAAGTATATCAACCGAGGTTTATGAAGATGAAATTTTGTCTAGTGCACATTTGTTTGAATGGAATGAGAGGGTTCCAGGGGGAAGGGTGGAAGATGATAAATATGCTGGGCGCCCAAGGTCAGCGATTCCAGGCCAAAACATAGCCAAAATTCGTGATAAGAGGGAGTTTGCTCTCATGTGGTCAGAATGTTAATCAACACCACTACATTGAAGAACTAAAAAGACTTCTTGAAAGAATTAGGGAAAAAAGGCCAGAATCGTCAGTGATGGATGGGTGTTGCGCCAAATCAATGCATCTGCTCACATGACCGTATCTGCCAAGCAGTTTCTGACCAGCAAAAAAATTACTGTGATGGGGCATCCACCTTATTCACCTGATTTCGCCCCATGAGACTTTTTTCATTTCCTACAGGTAAATCGCACTGAAAGGGTACCCATTTTACCTCAATTGAAGAGTTTCATCTGAATACGGAAAATATTCTAAAGGCCTCCGGAAAATCTCCAAAAACCTCGTCCCAGAACTGTTTCCAGCAATGGCAGCACCTCATGCAGAAGTAAGTGAATGTTGAAGGGAACTGCTTCGTAAGTGATACTGTCACGGAGAACTGATTCTGTAAGTGCAATGATTTATTGGACCAGTCTCGTTTTTTTTTTGTGTCACACCTCGTATATCGGCTAAATTTTTGCTCTGCTCTGATAGATTTCCCTATGCATCTCAGCCAAAACACGCCAAATCAGAAATGGTCACCAATGAGTGCCATATCATAAAATATTTTAAAGATAACGTAATTTAATAATGGAACAGAAACAGAATAACTATAAAAATAGTCGACATCTTACTATTTGCAATTAATTCAAAATATGAAAATAAGTTGGCCTATAAATAAAAAGACAGTATTAAAATTTTCATAATTCAATATCGTTGTATCAATATGAATGAGAAGATTATTAGTGAAATCGGAATTGTAACTTAAGTCTAGAAAATATTTATTATTCAGTAACGCTTCATTATATCAGGTAACTAAATTTATCAACTCGTTGAAAGCAGTGATATAAACGGAAATAATATCCTGATAATAAATGTAGTCCATTGATGTAATGATAAGCTATTAAGTAATAAATACTCCACGATTAATACCCAGATATTTTTCAGAGTGATTTGTAGGCCCATAAATATTTTTAAGGATGTCCTAATTACTTCCAGACCAAACTGTGGTACTATCGATTATCCGGACTCTAATTAACCGATAAATCGAAGAATCCGAATACCATTTTTCTTAGAGAAAAAACAATAGAATAAAACCCTCTACTACATTTCCTGGAAGGAGATGGAATAAAATTTCTATGCAATGTGCATTTTTACTATTTACGTAAGGAATACATTATTTCTTCATGCTGTTTTTCAAATAATGTTGTAAAGGAATTTTTGTGTTAATTTGTAAATTCGAATAATAAAAATTATAATTAATTGTTAATGTTGATTATTAAGCAATTACAAATTAAGAGAATTATTACTAATAATTTAGTAAAACATAAAGAGGGGGGGGGGGAAGGGATCGAAATAGTTTTTCCAGAAATTTAAACTCTTCTTATTCGGAAAAGATGTTCGCTAATATATAGATGAATGGAAAAATAAAATTAGTATTAATTTTTATGTTAAGTATTGCCACAAGGAGAATTAAGTTTAAATATTTGGTTTTTTTACGGCAAAAATAAAAAAAAAATGTATTTTTACACTTTTTTACAATGGGGTTAATAGTTCACCAAAGGGGGCTTCGATCACTTAGAGATTGCCCCGTGATTATCAAATAAACAATAACAGCTAATAATAATACACTTGAAAATGTGTGCTAACGTCGATTTTGCTTACATTCAAATTTTATATTCTTTAAATTTTTTTAGTACTCTAAGCATTTCAAATATATTTTTTAGAGTCCTTTATACTTTTCGTATAGTTATTAAATATATACATATTTTTTTGTTTAGAGTATTACATTTAAGCTTAGTTTATACTTTTGTTCCTTGACCTCATTTGTTCCTTTGTTTTTTTTTATATTTTTAGGCTTAGTAATTAGTTTGCCAGCCACATTGTGTTTCAAAAAATTATGGATCGTTCAATTGAAGAAAATTCTTTATACTTAAAAATAAGAACAGGACTTTGGCGATGTCAATGACTTTAGCGACCAAAATCGATTGCCAATCAACTTAATTTAACGATAATTGCTTTTAGCCACCAGAATTGATAGACAAGCAATATAACTTAGCGATAAGCGTTTCGAGAATTTACAAATTGTAATTATGTAATAAAAATAAGGAAATATTAATGTGCAATTTTGAAAAAATACTTATAAAGCTATTAAAAATGCATAAAAATAAAAATTTTATTTTTTTTAAGTAAAAGGAAAGAAAGGATTTTTCATTTTGGTATAGTGGATGCAAATCCGAAAATGTCGCCAAAATACTCAAAATTCACTACACACTACTTACTCATGAATAATCATCACTTTTAGACACTTATATTTGTTTTGAAAAAATATTTGGAGCCTAAACTTATCTAAACAAAGTCCTTTTTTCCCATTTTTTTTCAAAAATTCCATCCTTTGTGGCAATATTAAAATTTTATTATTTTTTTTAATTCTTTTTTTTAAAATCCATATGTAAGAACATCTTTTCCTCGTAGGAATAGATTCGATTAATACTATTTTATGTATTTTTTTAATACTTTGTATTGCCTATTAAACATACTCTAAGCAAAAGCTTATATATTAGTAGCAAGATTTCTTAGTTTTAATTGTGAAATTGTCGCAACATGGAGGTCGCAAGTGTAGTAGGTTTCGAAAAGAAGCAGACATAATCTTAAAAACAGATACTTTTATTTTAGCCGTAACCATTTATGAATGATTTACAACTTTATTGCTTAACTTGGGAGCAATTTTAAATCCTAATCTTTAATTTAACTTATGAGATTATTCTAAAAGACTTAACTGAAATCAGAGTTTCCTATATCAGAATCTTTCTAGAACCACGACAGTTCGGTGCAACTCTATTGCTATTTTCTCACTAACTCCAGGAGGATTCTAAAATGAATTTCAAGCCACACGCGCGCGATTTCCTAGTCGCAATTCAATTTCTACTTCTCCTTTGTTACACGTTTCACCTCACCCCCTCCCAATATAAGGGTTTAAATAGCATTTACATTTGCATAAAATCAAGTCATCTCTACGGAAAGTGGTTTTTAAACTATAATCACAGTTAAAGAACAGTTTCCCTGAGAGGAAAACCCGCGAATAGAACCCATTAGGAAGTTAACACCGGACAATAAACTTAATTTTGACATAAATTTTAATTTTGTTTTCAAGTTATAGAGGAACTGATCATCCGCATAAAAAATACAAATTTATTCAAAAATAAAATAAAAATTCTCACGATCAATCACTGTTTTTCTCTATTCCACAGATTTAATTTTCCTAATATTTTCTTAAGACAAGGAAGACATAATCAAAGAAATACAAAGTAATGGGGTCGATTCATCACTAGAGGGCGCTGCGATCGTGGCCATCATCACGTGATTAACAACGTGCTATCATGTAAACAAATAACAGCTAATGGTATGACACTTGTGATTGCGCGCTAACTTTCAAATTTGTAAACATTATTATTTTATATATTCTTAAAAATATTTAAAGTACTAAAAAGAATTTAAATATATTTTCTACTATTTTAGTTTAAGAAAAGGGACCAAATATATGTAATTTTAGTTTGTATTAGATTTAAGTTTAGTTTATACTTCCATCCTTTGGCTTCGAATTTTTGTATATTTATAGGCTTAGTAATTATTTTTTATAAGTACCCGCCACTTTATGATTTAAATAATTCTGCAGCGCTCTATTGAACAAATTGCTTCTGGAATTGGGAGAAATCTATTACTGTCACAAATTATGTTGTAAGCGAATTTTTCCGAGAAAAATGCGTGCAGCTGTTAATAGGGAGTGGCTCGCCAAAACAAAGAATTGTTTTGACTACTGAGCCAGAATTATTAGTTAATACTTCGGCTGTAGTGTGTGAATATAGGAAGAGATACTGCTAATGAGTAGGATCGACCTAACAATAAAATTTTTACATTCTAAAATGTGTCACGTTTCAGAGCAGATGGATATATACATTCGTTTGGAAAGGTATTTATTAATAAATTTGACATTAATTGTATTCTTTTATATATAAACTTCTTGTAATTATGAAAAAATAGCCTGTGAATTCCACTGTTATTTTCTAAAATTTATATTAAGTTTCCTTTTTGCTGTTCTTGAAATCCATTTTAGTATTATTGTTTGGATATCAAAGTTTTTAATGTTAATTATTGTTTTATTTTTTAAAATTGTATGGAAATATTCGTTTGGTTTACATCTATTGGATAATTTATATGCAATTCAATAACTCATAAGAAATAATTTATACTAAAGAATAATTCAATAAAGTTAATCATTATTTCTAAAAATTATGTATTAATATGATTCCCTTAATAGTGTAAGAGTGTTTTCTTTTTTAAACTTTCAAGACAGTTTAAAGAGAAATTTCTAAAAGAAATTTCAAACCTTTGTAAATGATAATTACTAAGTAAAGCCAGACAATCAAAGCTGGCTGTGTTATTTCATTACAGAATCATCATATATTTCAAAAGATCTTACTATGTCTTTGGAATTTTTATAGAACAGTTGTTTAAAAAATTAGTATACAATAACAAGGTTTCAATTTTATGTATCCATATTAATGCAAATAAAGATTGAAACTGAAAAAAAAATTCTCTTTTGGAATACATCTTAGAAAATTTTTTTTCACATGAGTACATAATGAAGTAATGTCACCGATAGTCTTTCAATAGAATATGAAAAATGCATTTTTTAAATTGCAATGAATTTCTTTGTTAAAAAAATAAAGTTTTCACATGCTTCACTTGTATTATAATCATGTAATATTAAAATTAAATGTTCATAAATGATGCATGTTAAATAATTGTAATTACTAAAATAAACTAGCTAACAAAAATTTTGTATGCTCCTATATGTAAAAATTTTCACGAAAATAATTTAGCACGTTTCAAACAATTTCTAAAATTTTCCCCATATTTTAATATAATTCATTTTTTTGTCCAAGGAGACAATAATTTATAAAAAAAAATTCAAACATTTGTAGGTGATAATTACTAAGACTAAAATTGCTAAATATTAGTATTTTATAACATATTTTTAAAAACTTCACAATGTATTGGTATAAATCATACTATTTTAAGGCCTCACAATGCCCTAAACATTTAAAAAAAAATTTTTTTTGACACTTTCTTGTGGCTCATACCATTGAGAAGCTTGCCACCAAATTATATTATTAAAGATTAAAATCATTATTAAACATCAACAAGTTACCAAAGTTTATCATGAATAAACAGAGTTCCATTCTAATCAAAATAAGATTCTACTTTTTATAAGCAAGATAATTAACTAATTATATCATTAGTTTACAAGGAAAATCCTAAATTTCAAGAAACTTTTCAGTTTCCCAAATTATTCTTGAGCAAAATATTAAATTACTTCAAAGTTTTTCAAAGAAATGCTAAATCAGTACTCATACCATTCCAAAATTAGGAACTTATGTATTAAACTGCCAAATAATTTTGCCAAGCAAAAACACATCAAGAACTTTAAAAAATTATGTTATTATTATTACTGTGTTCAAACATGAGCAGGAACAGCTCCAGTTATTGGCTGTATAATGCAACAACATCCCACTGAATCAAATGTCTATACATAAAGCCAGATTTGGTTTCATGATCCTAATTCTCAATAAATATATAATTGATCCAAGTATATTGATCCAATATTTGTAAGTAACTCAATGCGAAAAATTTATTCAGGACTTATAAGCAGGATAATATCAATATTCATGAGTCTTTTAGACTTTTATATTTATGTAAAAATAAATCGATATAAAGCACAAATCTAATCAATAATGATAAATCTTCTACAAATTGTGCAAATACGTATAAATGCTTATTTGTAATACATAGTAAAAAAAATTGTACAAGTGTGTGATAGGTTTATACCACAGTCAAACTCCGAAAAACAAATGTTGTGCTAATAGATACCACACAAATATATTACAATTATTTATTTATTTATGTTGTAAAAGAATTAGGGATTCAAAAATGACTTTATTTGATCATGTAAGAGTGAGCAGGAATTTTATATTCCATAAATGGACATAAACATATTCTATTATACACAGATTTTAATTAAAATTTTTTAATTCCTTAATTTATTATATTTGGAAATCAATTCTCGATTAGTCATATCTTTTACCTAAAATAGCACAGCGAGTAAGGACTTTCAAAATGTTGCATAATTTTTTTTACATGTAATTTTACAAATGGTAAATGATAATTTGTTTAAAAATGGTACTTGATTAATCATCAAGTATAAACATTAAAGAAGCTGTAGTAAATTAAAGTATTTTTCCATTTCTATAGTGAATGGTTCTCAAAAATGTTTCTTTTTCCCTGTAATATTCTAAAATTATTAAAAACAATAAGTTTTTGATTTATATGTATGTATACCTGTTTTTGATACAACATGTATGGTTACATATCAGATTTTTGCATCCTAATTTTTTAGATAATTAAATACTGAAGTATCTCTGTTAACTACTGTGAAGATGTGTAAAATTTAGATTAACTAAATATATGTTCTATTGTTTGTGTGTTGGACACACCTGTCCTTAATTTTACCAAAAACATATCAATCACTTGCAAAATATTATTTTGGGGGGACATTAAGGTATTTTCAATATTTAAAACATTGAATACACTAAAACATCTCTTGCAATGAAACCCTCTGTTAAGGTTTTCATATGCAAATCACTTAATGTTATTTGTAATGCATTTATTTTTCTGTGCAATATTCTTATGCTTCTATTCTGTTTTGTGAAAGGCAAGCTTATCTAGGAAGGAATGGAAAGTGCTGGACTTAATAAGAATGTAACGTTTGCTATCCCTGTATTAAAAGAATGTTTTTAAAATTTTTTTACATAATTATGCATGTATATCTACTCATAAATTTAAAGCTTATAAAAATGTAAAATAAAAATAACGTGAAATTTAAAATGTCAGTTGTAGTATAGTAAAATTGATAATTAGAAATTTTCTTTTATCGTAATTGTTTTTTTTAATATTAGGAAAAGTTAATGCAATCAGTATTTTAAGAATATAGATAGATACGTGCTTCTCAATTTCTATATGATCTAGCTCTTCAGTATCTAACTGATTTATTCCCTGATTTTGGAAAAATAGTGGAATTTGAATCTCACAAATTATTAAAATATATTGTATGTTCTTCACCATACAGCATTATACATTTATGGATGCATATTTTTTAAAGTACATATGAACTTCATTAATTTACTTGTATTTGTAAGTGTATTGTTCTGAAAATTACAAAACAATGACTTTGCTGAGCCAGTTCAGTTTCAAAATCTTATCTATCATGCTTGTTAAATTAGTGAAAATAGTTATATAAAGAGAAAAAAGAGGAAAAAAATGTAGATGAGTTCAACTGCATACTTATTCATCAGTTAGAAAATTAGAACAGGTCCCAGAAGTAGAACCCTGGTTTGTTTTTTTCGTGTCTGCAAAATTGAAATGCTTTGAAGTCGACACATTTATCAACATACAGTACAATAAAATTTCAAATGACTGCAACATAGAAAATGCATAGATATATATTAACATTATATACACAGTTAGGAAATAAAATGAACAAAGTTATGATGATATTTCTATAAATTAAAAAGTATTTTGTATTGCTACTAAATGGATGGCAAAATTTAAGAGTGAGATTTTATTCCAATAAAATTTAACAGAACAAATTTCTTTATTAAGACAGTTCAGTTTCAAATTTTTGTCTAGTGCTTGTAAAATTGTCGAAAATAATCTTAAAATAACAAAAACAAGTATTATAAAAAAAAAATAAGTCAATTCCTTCTTAGGTAAGAAAATTTTTTATTTTAGTTACTTTTTATCAAATGATTATAGTTAATATAAATATGTGTATACATATGAAGAATCACAACATTAAGTGACAATTAATTTTTATTAATTATCATTAAAGTATTGCAATGCTATCCAAAACAAATGTGTTTCAAATTTCAGTTCAACTGAATGTTTTAAAATGTGAGAAAAAACCTTTTTAATTTTGGACACAAGTCGCCAAAATGGTCACTATGTCGCCAAAAATGATGCCAACATGGATGTATTTATAATTATAAGAATAATTACTTTTAATCAATTAATTTTTATTAATTAAATTCTGTATTGTCAACTAAAATAATCATGTATATAAAATTTTAGCTCAATCGAGAGCTTTAAAATGTATTTTACTAACGATTGAAAATTTGAACATAAATAAATATTGAGAAAGTGTGAACTAATAGTAGGAATTGAAGAAAAAAAAACGTAGGTAATCAACTACATACTTAACAAATACAGAGCATTCAGAATAGATCACAGAAGTGGTACCCTGATCTGTGTATGTTTGCAAAATTAAAATTCTTCGAATTCGAAATGCTCAGAAAATATTTCAGACTCTTTTTAAAACTTTAAAAATCATCAGCGTATTTGATAAAAACAAAAAACAAAAATATTGAAAATGAAATAATTAAAAAGTACACACATTTCAGTCGAAATTTCTTTTGGAACAACTTCTTTCATTTGTTTTTGATAGTAGATGTAAATACGAAAATTCCGCCAAAATACTCAGTGGAATCAAACACGTGGCTATTTGTTTTGTATATCATCACGTGATTATGACGTCAGGTGTATCGAGAATTCATTGTAA
>BMAO01034462.1:0-18876 GCA_019973975.1 Trichonephila clavata | reverse complement strand
GAGGATGCAAAATATTGAAAAAACAGGAAACTAGCTTACTATGAATCATATTTTTATTAAAAATAGAATGTAACTGGAAAAATTGTCTCTTGTGTAGGTGTTTTAAGATGTAATAATAAGTATGGTAAGATTTTTCGTGGAACTTACAAGTACCTGTTTATAGAAAAATAAAAAAAAAGATTGAAAATAATATAACTTTTCAATAGTAAAGTTCGCAAACACTAAACAAAGGATGGAAAGAATTTGGAGGAATTCCCAACAAATTCAAAATTACTTTCAACTGAATTGCCATTAGTATAGTTATGTTTTGCAACCTTTTATATCTTAAATTTGGAAGAAATTATCGCAAGTTCCGCTTTCTTGGTGATCAAGGTCCGAGGGCCCCGGTGCACAGCACAGACTAGCCTATTGGTGCTATGCCACTGAGCAAAACACACAAGCAATTTTCCCTTCAAACAACTAAATCTCTGCAGAAAATGACATTCAACAATTTAAAATAGCGGTCGATTTATCGATAGAGTTATCTTCCAGATTTTTTAATAATTCCGTAAATTTTCCTTTCCATAATTCTGTAGAGATTTGTCCAATAAGCTCCATTTCAAAATTATCAAATTTATTTAAAGATTGACTAATTTGTAGAGAGGTGCAGAGGGCCACTAAGAATTGCAGCGCTTGCCAAATTTGGCACGAGTGCCCCATGTTGCGGACCCTTGTTATATTCTATCTCCGACGCCCATACCCTGTGGCACGGGTGCCAGATTTGGCATGTCGTACAATTCCCAGTGGCACTCTACACCACTCTAAAAATTTGTTGATTTTTGAGGGGATGGAAGTTAATAATTTTGAAACGGAACTTGTGAAACTAACATCTTCAGAACTATCGAAAGCAAACTGTACGGAATTCCGAAAAAATTTGGGAGATAACCAACGATAAATCGGCAGCTATTTTAAATAGTTGGATGTGATTGCTGAAGAGAAGAGTGAAGAAAATTGCATGTACTATGCTTTCCGATTTTGGTTTTACATATCTATGTAAATAAAAATCTTTCCTCAAACGAAAATATTCTGGTCCGGAAAGAAGTGTTTAACATTTGATTGTTCAGAATCATGTCAATCTGAAAGTCACAAATTTTCCCCTAATATTGCGATATGAAGCAGAGAGGTACAGGGACAAGATTCGCATAAGAAATATTACCTTTTTAACTATATTGAAGGAATTATATTATGTTATGTTGTTTATTTCGTATTTTAATAAATATGTTTAAAGGATACGTAATAAACGCACAATTTTAGCTTTTTTTTATTTATATTAAAGGAATAGTTATATTTTATGTTGTTTATATTTATTTTAATAAATATATTTAAATGCCGAATAATTAATATGTAATAAAACTCTACATATGTATTCTTTGACTCTGTAAACATTGCAGCGGGAATCGAACTGTTTCAAATCTTTGCTACTGGGTGGCAACCCCTTGAAAGGTATTGGTAGTTTGGTTTGGCACACCACAACTACAAGGTTGTTGACCCTTGTACTATCTTAAAAAATATGCATAATTTGAATTAAATAATTATTCAAATTATTGGTTATATTTATAATTACATTACAGCGTTGCATATAACAGTGCAATTTGAATTAACACACTATAATATTATTTGTATTGTGAATATAAAAAAAGTTAAATATACCACAGTTAAGGTACATACTCTATGAAAAATTAACGCAATTAATTAATAAGCTCTTCTGCAACTCATGAATTTATACATGCAATTTTTTTGATGCTTTAAATTAATAGAACCAAAGAAATATATGTAATAAATGTAGGAGACAACAAGGGTCTAAAGCTTTTGACTTTCTTCTGATTTATTTAAAAATTAACAACAATTAATTAATTCTAAGTTTCTAATTTCTAACAAATAGATTTCCATGATGTGACGACGACGGGAACGCCTGCTCGAGCACCTCAGTCTTGTTTATCTCTCTTCTCCGAAAGTTTTGGTTTCACTTTCGATCAGCTACGCCTGCGCGCGAAGACTGCCTGCTTTTTTTTTTTTTTTTGAGAGATTCATGGCGACTCCACAACCCCCGATTCCACATAAATATGTAATATGCAATTGTGTATATATCATCCCATATACTATTTTTTATGCGGAACACTCAATAAATGTGAAATTAACCAAAGAAACTTTAAAAAAGATATGCAGCTGTAAAACCAATTTTTACTTTCCATTTGTGATGCGATGTATAAATATTGTGTGTGAATTCTGTGACATATACAGAAGCTTATTCGGCTTATTTATCATGGCTAATAATAATAAAGTTTCATTTTTAATGATGTGCAGTGATCTGATTATACTGAACACCAACTAATCGCAATAACACCCTACAATCTCGCTAAAAAGGGTCATGTAAAATATTGACAGAATCAAGGCCTTTGAGCATTTCTAGTCGCTTTTAGAACTCCAATAAATTTAAATTCATAAATAAATCAGATAAAAGTACTGAAGAACTCTTAAGACTTTCCGAGGCTCTTAGGCTTCGTCCTAATCATTTTTACTGATGATGTGATCTTGTTCAGTAATTAATATTACAGCACAGAGGAAGATTCTTTCTAATAAAGGAATCTTCCCAAGTGAAACATGTCTAATATATGAAAGTTCTAGCTTAAAATTCTCTATTATATCTCCAAAAGTTACTCAGGTAATTTAAATTTTAAATAATGAACTTTCATCGCATTCTTTGATCAAATGCCTCTGTATTAAGGCCTGCCAACCCCTTCTCATGTACTCTACTAATATAACCTTTTTCTTAAACGTCCGAGATAAATTTTATTAATTTCTAAGATGTGAAGTTGCCTAAAAGAACTAGTAGTTTATCTTTTATGCCGTCATTGAGGACATTCCACAAATCACACGAGATTTCAAAACACTAATGCATATAGCTATTTTGTGTGTGTGTGAATACACTGGTGGACCAGTGGCGTAACGAACACCCCCGCATTGCGCGGGGGAACAGGGACTTTAGGGGGCCCAAAGCTTGATTGACGCTAAGTACGTATTTGGGCTTGGGGCCCCAAACCTGAGTTTGCAGGGAAAGGGGGCCTAATATTCTCCGTTACGCCACTGTGGTGGCCGTATCACAAATGACAATGTGGAATCAAATTATGGAGATGATGAAGGTTAAGAAGGATAAAATAATGTTGCCACACTGTTTGGACATTAAAATAAAAATAATTTGTCTGAAGGTTTTGAAAAGTAATAAAAAAGTGTGTTCACTTCATGTGGCGTACAATAAAATGGGCTCATTATCACGACAGTAGCAACGTTTTGACAACATTCAGATATAACCCCTTTTGAGTTTGTGATGAAGCTTCTACACTTCGTGGCATATTTTGATCAAGATGATTTAGCGGATGCACGGATAAAGGTATTCTGGTTTCTTGGAGCATGTTGCAGACTTGGCAAGTCACCTTGTTTGAGATGTTTTCCCAAGGCATATCTCAAACATTTTCATTGGGGTTGAAATCTGGAGAACATGCTGGCCATACAAGTCGTTGAATACTCTCGCTTTTTAGACAATTCTCAACGCTGCCTGGTTGATGGCATGTAACGTTGTTGTCCATGGAAATAAATTTTCACCAACAGCACCGTAGAAAAGCGACTCAGGCATCAGAATTTGTTAATATATCGTTGGTCGGTTATAGTCTCACTTTCAAGTACATATTTCAAGTTAGGAAGTACTGCTTCTGCTAATTATTTGCAGCATTACACAAAAATGTGTGATTAATAGCTCTAGTATTTCTAATGAAATTGTTCACACTCGTACAAAATGAACAAGGAAGTAGAAAATAAATTTTAAACTGGGGAATATATTAATTATACCAATGATGAATTATTAACATTTGCTTGTATGGGAAAAAATGTAGGGGGAAAAAAGAAAAGAATTTGTTATTATATAATTAATCATTTCTCCCTCCCCTTTTATATCCCTATAGACCAGAGGTTCCCAAACTTTTTTGTCCCATAGACCCCTTGCCATGTTTTTTGGTTTGGTGTAGACCCTGCTTAATTAATATTGAAATTTTGCAAATTTATCAACTTAAATGTCTTTTTGACACAGCTCTCTCCTCTCCTCTCTCTCCTAGTACTATACTACTTCAAAAGAATTACATTTTTCTAACTAATGAAGTATAATGTTTAAAAATTTAAAGTGTATGTTAATTAATAAAATTAAAAGTTAATTAGTATAAAAATAATTGTTAAATAAAATAAACAAACAAATTATTTTAATGGGAGGGATGAATCTCGCGCTACCAATAACAAATTATCAACATTTGGTATCAATTTTATCAGGTTTAAACGTAAATATTCTCTGTTAGAAGTGTTCAGTTTTTTTTGTTTTTGTTTTTGTTTTGGAGACTGGAAACCACGCTGAAACTCCTCACTACGAAAGGCAATTAAAAGCATCCTCATGATACTCCATAATTCGTGACAAATAAACAGATTTGCCTTTTTAAAGCCAAAACTGCAGACATCCGTTTCTAAACTTTTAGCTCTTCATTAGTACATATTACGATCAGTTCCGGTTGTCAAGTGACATTTTTTTCAATGTGACCCTATAAATTCATTGCCTATTGTGGTATTACCATGGTCAAAGCTTTCTCAAGCCTAGTTTCAAAATCTGAATAAAAGGCAGTTAAATGTTGAACGTAGGTCAAAACGTCCTGACAGAGTGTGACAAATTGAGAAAATTCAGGACCTCCAGTATTGTATTTCTTGAGCTTAATTCTAGAAGGAAACGCTGAAATGGCTCTTGTTTTAAAAAATTCACACTCTCAGTTTGTAAGTGCAATTCAGACTCATTAAAGTTAGTAAGTAAATCTGTTAAATAAGTAAAATTTCGATTCCACTTGATTAAATTTCTTTTAAAATTAAAGTCACGATCTAGTGTAATGAGAACCACTATCATAGGCCCCACTTACACATCATAGACCCCCAAATTATTTTTTACTGTCGTAGACCCTTTGCAGGTCGTCATAGACCCCTGGAGGTCTATATAGACCACTTTGGGAATCACTGCTATAGACTATGATTGAGTTGCAAGATGTACCAAATAATTGCCTTTCTTTTACCTTAATATTCACTTTTAGCGGCAATTTTCCGTAAAGAAAATGCTAAGTTTAAACACAAAGTTTCTCTGAATCTTACCACCTATAAGTCAAATATTTAAAACACCTCATACGTTAGGAAAATAGCAATAAATTTAATTTTTTAGCTACTAAAAGGCATATTGTTTTAGCTACAAATCATCAGAGGCGGATTAAGCGGCTGGCGGACCTGGCGGCCGCCAGGGGCCCCAAACGCAAGTAGAGGCCCAAGCTTAAGGTATCCGATTACTTGTGACAACTTTTTTTAAAAAAAATGGAAATATGGAGATTTGTTTTTGTGGTTCTTAGATTTTCTTAGTACATTTTAAGAAAAATATACTCAAATTAAGAAGAGAAAAAGAAATTATTATTACAAAAATGGGAAAAAATTCGTTAAAATTTACTAAAAATAACATAAACGTGGCCCATTCTGTACCAAAAGTTTAGGAACAAATTTTCAATTCTGATGTGATGCTATGTTATTCGTTTTTGAATTGATCTTCAGATAAGATGTATTTTAATTTTTACGAAAGTAGAGCACTTTATATATCTTACTTATTATATGAAATTTATTAAGAAAACTGATTATATTAACATGAGGGACTGTAAATTTTGTAATAAAACGGTGATTGATGAATCTAGAAGTTAAAACACTTCTACTATTACACAGAACATACACCAAAAGAAAATTCACAATTAATTATTTTCAAAACTTTTTTAATAATCACTGGCCCCATTTGAGCATCTAAAAAAACATTTCGAGTAAAACGCATTTTAATATGTATATTACATCTTTCTTAAAGTAATGGCATCTGCTTTTACTAAAACACTTGTTTTTGTTCTAGTGAACGGAAAATAATAAACTTAATATTTTTATGATGCTAATAAAATGGCCTATAAAATAAATGGATTTTTGTTATAAATGCAACGCCCAATAAAAAAGATCTTGTACTGATATTGTAACTCCAATGATTTCCACGCTTTTGAGTCGTGTAGCAGCTTTAGTCCTTTTTCTTTTGTATTGTTACCATCTGTACAAAATTTTCACATGCGTATGTTTGCACAAATTTTATTTCAAACAAACGAATACTATTGAAGTCAAACAAGTTCGTTTTTAGTTCTCAGCTATCCTTAGTTACTCTCGGATACACACATCTTATACTCTCTCTGATGGGGAAAAATCCGAACACCAAGAAAAAATTATTGTGGAAGACTTAGTGAACTTAGGCAATACATTTGTATCGGTAACATATTTAATTGATTAAACTTTTAAGATCACAGGTTAATGTAGGCGCCAGAAGAGCCATTTCAAATGTGAAATGATGGCATAGTAAAAACCGGTGTAACGCCAGAATTTTAAATGCAAGCATGCAAACAATGTGTCGTAAAAGTATCTGATATCAGTCTGTGGGGTGGAATTTCATGCCTGTTGCTCTTGGGTGATCCACGTTAGGTTGCTTGATTCCGGTTGTGGATGATACAGCCGTAGCCGTACAATGATGTCCTATTTGCGATTGATTGAAGAAAGATCTGGTGATCTAGCGGATCAACAAGTTGACACTCTATAGATCGTGTTGGGTTACAACAGGGTATGAGGGTGCACGTTATCCTCGTGGAAAACACCCCTTGAATGATGTTTATAAATGGCAGTGCAACAGTTTGTATCATCAGACTTACGTTCGTTTTCAGTCTGGGTATGTGAATTAATTTCAAGAAAGCTCCTGCAATCAAAGAAAACTGACCTACCAGACCATAATTCTAGGGGCCGGTTCATTGTGTTTAGGCTGACAAGTGCTTGACATTGTTTACAAGTGCTGAAATGTCCTTCCTCTAATCAATATACAGCCATCAGCCCAGTGGCCTAACGTACATCCCCGCAACCCCCACATCGAGGGGGGGCAGGATTATGGGGTCCGTAGCCTGACTGACGTCAAGTACGATTTGGAGCCCAAAACTTAACTTCGCAGGGGGAGGGGGCCCTAATATTCATCGTTAAGCCACTGCATCATTGGTACCAAGACAGAAGCAGCTTTGATTGGAGAACACAACACACCGCCACTCCATTCTCTAATGATCTCTAACACATCACTGAAGTCGCAGGTATCGTGATTTAGAGCCAATGGTATGAACGCTTTAGAACGTCTAGCTGGGAGATATCTATGATTAATTTGTTGCTTCAATGATTTGTTATAGTTCACTGCGTCAGTCTGGTGCTGAAAAAAAAACTGTAATTTCTATTGTAGATGAACTACGATGTTTCCCAACCTTGTGGTAAATATGGTGATCTTTTCTGTCAGTGGCGACCCGTGCGTGGTTGGGCCATAGTTTTCTTGAGGTTGTGCCTTTCTAAGACTACTGCTGTCGAAAATCATGCACAATAGATACATTTCTACCAAGTCTTTGTGCAATATCGTGGAAAGAAAATTCACATTTTTAAGCTCTATTATACTACCTCGTTCAAACTCAGCGAGCTGTTGATAATGGCTTCTTCGTCTTCTGAAAGTCATACTGGACTAATATCAACTCCCTACGTCAAATATCATTGATAAATAACACTCACGAACTTTATAGCGCGTATTTAAAGCACAATTGATTCGCATCCTCAAAGTGGCACAACTAGCGCCACACTTATCCACCTAACGTGAAATTTGAATTAGTCATCTTTCGGAAATGAAAATACGCCTATAAAACTTCGTTGATGATGCACAACTCCTTCTTGGTGATGGGATTTTTATTTCTATCAGTGTATTTTTCTTATGAAGATATATGAAACAAAATTAAATTATGTGATATAAGGTATGTCTAGTTCAAAGCAAACTATTTTTAGCTAGTTTAATTTATGCCTTGATAGCAAGGTAAAGATTAATAAAAGCAGCTCTGGCTGAAATTCATGATATGAATGAGGGGGGGGGGGAGAAAGGACCACAATATTGGAGACAAGTTTTCTTTTAAAGCAGACGGATAAATATGAAACTTCCCTAATGAACAAGATTTGGATTACCAAACCACAAAAAATAAAATGCTACTGGCAAATCATTGTAATAAGTTGAATGCGAATTACCAAAAAGATTTAGTCTGCTAAAATCTCTAGAAAATTATATCCAAAATTTCTTAAATGAACTTGGAAAAATGGAACTAGAGCAACTGATTTGTCAGGACTCCCGATTGAAGAGAAAACTGGACAAGTTCGTAGGTAGCATAAGAGAAAAATTATTTTCAGTGAATGTAAAAAAGTGGGACATGAAATTTTGAAAGAAAGAAAGATTTCAAAAATTTCAGTTTCCTTTTATGTCTTATGTGGTTGAGCAAGAGCAGAACTATCCCAAAGACCTGAGATATATGAAACTGTTATAAAACACTTCATTATATTTTTTGATGAGAGATTATACATAAAATTAAGAAGTAAGCTGCACAAAAATAAAAGTAAAATTTCAAAGATGATATTGAATCTTTTAATTTTGACGATATGAATTAGATCAGTTTTTACTATTTTTTTTAAAACATAGATGCAATGAAGACCCCCACTAGAAAGATATCGAGTTGCAAGAGGTGTCGGGTAGATCAACACCTACCGATATCGAATGCTTCAGGTGAGAGATCTTTTTCAATTTTAAAGCGTGTTAAAAATTATTTAAGAAGTACTGTGAGAGAGAAGACAAATAACATGGTTATATTATATATAGGACAAGATGTTTTGGCCAAATAGAAACAGCATAAATAATTGATGGATTAGCCAAAGAAAAATCAAGAAGTAAAGTTGTATAGTAAAATTGTAAGCTCTTTAGTAAGGCTTTGAATTTTTTTAAATATACAGTTAAGACTTTTCTTAGCCGCTGAGTTTTATTATTAACGTTATATTTTATTTTGATCATTCAAGGTCAGTAAATCTTTTCACTATTTTAGTTTTTCGATTCGTGAGCCCATGGGCCTCAAACCTTTTACCGCCAGGGGCCCCCAACTATCTTAATCCGCCTCTGCCAATCGTGGTGACTGCATCAGCTAATCACTTCTTAATTTTGTTTGTTTCAATGACACCTGCTTCCACCGATAATGAATTTAATTTAAAAGTATACTTATTAATGAATATCTTTTTTTTTTAATGTTTTATTCGATCCAAGCATGTTTTAAAAATATTTCCGTTATTGCTTCAGAATAATCAGCGTATCCGAAATTTATTTTAAACTTAAATGCCTATAAGAAAAACAAGTAAATTTCGAATGACTCAAGATTATCTCAGTTCAACAATTCATTTCAAAAGCTCAAATACAACGACAAGACCGTAATGGCACTGCATCAGGCCTAAGTTACGCAAAAATACATCTAAATCAGTTTCGCAAAAATTAGGATTAAGAACTGTACTTTATATATTAACAAAAATATTGACAAGCAATTGTTTTTAGAGAATCCAACTTTAATCCTCATAAGATTATTTTACATTATTTAATTATTATATAATTTGTGTTTTGAAATTTGCATTAATAATTAAAATTAGCTATCTGGTTTTTCAATCATACCGAAATGAAATTATACTGCTTTAAAATACGGAATCCAGTTTTGATCTTATTTGAATCGTTTTCATATAATTATATATTTATGATATAATTTATTTGTTAATTAACATGGCATACTTTTACGCAGTTTGACAGCCTTCGGCAAGTACCACTTAATTTTAAGCCTCGGGTAAACGATGATGGGTAAATGATGATGATATATATATAATATAATATTATATATATATATTTTTTATTTTATTTTTATATATATATATATATATATCGGTCTGATCTTAAGATTCTTGGGATTTATTAGTCTTCTTTTTAATTATTTACTGCTATATATATACATATATATATATAGAGAGAGAGAGAGAGAGAAATATATATATGTTTATAATACTATAACATCCATATTTTATATTTTAAACTCTATTATTTTTAGTTTCTCCTTTCTAAAACCTATTGCCGGTGTCTTGCAATTTCAATTTTTTTCAGTTTGGATTATTGATTATTTATCTCTCTTTAGTAGAGAATTTTGACTATATATATTTATATATGTATTACAGCCCACTGTATGAACTTCTGCTTCACGTCGTGGCCACGGTAACCTAGTGGTCAAGGTATCGGGTCGTGGCTGGTATGTCATGAGTTCGAGTTCAGTACCACTGAAGACCCGCCGTGTAGGGAGGCGATGCACGTTAAATCTGTCAAGAGCTCAAACGTCCCCCCGGGGGTGTGGTGTGGTAGTTAGGAGAGAGGGGGGCCAGCTCATGTATCATCCTCGTCACTTGACCATGGTTCAAAATTACGAGGTCCGTTGCCAAAAGCCCTCGAGTAGCTTAACAGTGCGACGTTAATATTCACTCACTCACTCCACATCACTTCAATTTGAAGACTTTTAGTCTCAGCCCTTCGACAGATTTAACAAACATCAGCTGCAGAGTGAGACTTAAGTGGCCACAGGGCTTGAATCTACGACTCGACAAGGGGTCATGCCGGACACGAGTTTATGACCGTAACTATTCGGCTACCGCGGACACTTAAATATATACAACTTATTTGAAGTTGAGCCGAGCACAGTGACGTAACGTGGATCTCCGCAACCTTTGCATCGCTGGCTTCTAGGAGGCCCAAAGCCTTATGTTATGGTTTTGGAATCCTTTGTAAGATCCGAGTACGGGCTCAAAACCTGACTTTGCAGGGGGAGGGGTAATATTCTCCGTTATGCCTCTGGCAGAGCATTGGGGCTACAGAAGAGACGGCCCAAGCCAAAGTAATCTTGTGGAGTCCTTGAAACGAATTTCGTATAATGAAATATTATTTATTAGTTTTTAATATTTAATATGTATACTATACGCAAATTTTATATTGTACGGAAAAAATCAAAATGATAAAATACAGTCGGGCCTCTCTTTCACGAAGTTGCTGAATCCCAAAAAAAGGTTCGTTATGGGGAAAATTCGTTAAATAAAGATTCGTTTTCAATACATTTTACGTTCTTGGTTCCAAGAAAAAATTTGTTTAAAAGAGACATTCGCAAAATAGAGGTTCGTAAAAAGGAGATAGGGTCGTGGGTAGCGTAGTGGTTAGAGCATCGGACTCCAGACCGGAAGGCCTGGGTTCGATGCCCGATGCCACCAAATGCCCTCCGAGTACACACGGAGTACGTGCTCGTTAAATCAGTGGGTCCAAACGGTCTCGCTATCTATCACGTTGTACCGAGAAAAATCGTACTGTCACCTTCATGAGGCCTCAAAGCTTAGGCTAACGACAGGCGTACACCTAGTCCGTTGCCATGATGAATTTCGTGGGCCTCGATCTGACTACGTCAGACAGGTGGCATAAGAAACAACAAAATGGAGATCACACACACAGACTGTATTTTAATAATATTAATACTTCAGTTTTACAAAAAATTCGTTAATAAATTAAATAGTTAAAATCGTTTGCGCTTCATATACACTGGTGGCTCTTATAAAATTACAACAGGAAAAACTGATGTGACGAATGTTAAAATCAAACGAAAGGAAGAAGAATTTGGGATACAAATGATTAGTATTTCAGCTCATTTAGACCACACAAGAGGGAGAAACGACATCTGAAACACTGCATAAATGAAAAATTACGTAGCGGATTTCTCATTCGAAAAGAGCTTTGTAAGGTCGGAGTTTGCTCGAATAAGTAAGAAGTTATGCATTTTATAAGAAGAAGAAATGCTTACACAGCAAGTGTAAGAATTCGATAGAGGCAGGGTCGTTGCCTATCGTGAGTGTGGATTATCGTTGCATGATATCGTCCGTCGCACTGATCAAAATCTAATCACTGGCAAGTGAATATGAAATAAGTGGGTTGCTGAGGGTCATAACGAATGACAGGCAGGATCTTCATGCCCTCCCATAACTAACGCCTTAGAGAACAGACATATAGTGAAGTGGGTCTTGTACAACCGTTCTGCCCCATCACAATCTTTTTGTGAGGAAATGGGCATATTTGTAGTACGCCCAGTGTCTGCTCCTATGGTATGACGACGTTTGCAGCAGCGTGGACTGTCAGCACGATGGCCATTACTTCGGCTTCCCTTGACAATGCAGCATAGAGAGAGACGACGACTCTGGTGCACTGAACGACAAAACTGGATATATGAGTGGCCTAATGTCGCCTGAATTTTGTGTAATTTTTGACTGACGGGGACTTTCCGTTGGTGTCGATTGGACATCAAAACGTATTTAGTTTGTTCTCCTTTTTCGCCTTTTTGCATGGAATTTAAAATTTTTTCCTGACTTTTAATCATTTTTCATGGTGATTACACAGAAGTTTTGTGGTACTAGGTTAATTGGAAGAGATTTTACAACTAAATATACCTAGAACGCCTGCTGCTGTCGATTCGACACCAAGGCAATTTATCATTATAAATAGCTGTCTTTCAGCAAAAGATAGTTCACTAAGTAAATACCATTAGTAAAATAGACTTTCCAAAAGTAATATCGCACATTTATTTGACCTTGAATGCAGTGTTATTGGATTTGCAGCAGAAATGAGCCGGTTATACCAAAATCGTTGTGTCTAACAAGGGGAGAGCACGACTAAGGAAATTCATTTGGGGACCAGACTTTGTACAATAGTAGTACTCCTATAGGGTGTTCACCCTCAATGTAACTCCGCCGGATGGCCAGTCAATTTGGAGAAAATAGCCTTCGAAACGAAAATTAGATGGTTCGGGTTCCAGCAATAATTGCTTATACCCAGTATTCCTGAAGATAGGGTGAAAAAGAACAACCATTAGAAGAGATACGCCTCCCGAAGGGAGGCAAATTGAGAGAGGTAAAGCCGTCCGGAGTAACCCTTTCGGGTCAATACGTGGAGGGGCAGAGGGTGGAGGAAGAAGCATCGATGGGCGAAAAACGCCGAACTCTCCTGCAGCCGCAGGGAGGGGAATGATGAATGACGTCAGTTTTTCAACTGACCCAGTTCAAGAAAGTAGCGGAAGCGTGTGATGTAATTCAGTGTGTAAATTACGTGTTTTTTGTTGAGTTATGGGGCTTCAAGGAAGTTCCCACTTAGAAGATTTGTATGCAAAGTTAACTTTAGAATGAGGATAAGTGAACAATGTTTGTGCTTTAATTAATGGATTGTCATGATTTTCTATACTTCTAAAAACATTTCTAGATAGTTTAGTGATGTAGTTATCAATCAGCTCCATATGTAAGTCGTTATGTATGACAGTATTCCTAACGTACCAAGGTGCGTTAGTAATGGTTCTCAGTAAGAAAATAGCCTTCGAAATTCATGCTTAGCTTATATACAAGTTATTTCTCCCTTCCTTCAGCGTCGCCGTGGTGTTTAATTTCTTATTCTCCAATTGGTTTTATTATTTGTTTTTAGAATTAAATAAATTTATTTTTTATAAATAGCTCATTGATTATTAAATGAAATTCTATATAATTATAGTAACTATTTTACTTTTTAAAATACAAAAATAAATAATATACATATACACGTACAATACAATATACACGTATAGTAACCACAATTTTTTTTGTCATTGAAATCTAATTAATTGTATTTTTTAAATTATTCCTTATACCTAAATGACCATAAAATTTTACTTCAGTTTTTAGCAAACCGTTCTTTATCAAGAGAAAGGCAGCTGTTTTTAATTATTCTGGTGTTATTCTTTTAAGAACAAAGAATCTCCAATAAAGTGAGATATCAGTAGGATAACGGATTTTGGTTATTACACTATTGAGAACACTTCTGAACACTTTCTGAAGATAGAGAAATTTTTTTTAATGTAAATGACGTTTGTTTTCCACCTGAACTTCTTAAAAAACGTTGTTCTTGCGGTAATGGACGAAATTCGCACCAGGCAGACGCCAAGCGGGGAATCACGTGACAAATTGGGCAACAATTGCACGTGTTTTCCATTACCGTGGTAGAACCGTATAAGCAAATTGTTGACATTCTTTAGCTTTAATTTTATCTAATTAAAATATGAGATATCATTGTATTTCTTGCATTATTCTAGTGTATATATTTGTTAGGAAATAATCTTAACAATTTTTTTACATAATTTTTTTTTTGTAATTTATTTATCTAATTAGGTATTCGTCTGCTTCGACTAGTGTTAGCTGGCGTATTTGTTTATAGTTCTTGATTCACTTAGATATAGCTCTCAGTTATTTTAGTTCTCAATTAATTTTGTAGTTCTTTTTTTTATATTCGATGACAAATTTCTGAGTAACATGTCGCTTACCGAGCCTGATTGCTCAGTTAGGTATTAATTTTTTTTATCAAAAGCGTTGTAAAAGCATAAATGAAGAGAGTAAAGTACAAGTCATTTGTTCAGATCAGAACAACTTCTGAGGTAAGTTATAAATTATTTTGTGTTCTAATTTAGATACTTTCTGAAACTATTATGAATGCATTGCTATTTACTCATTTATGCTTTAGTTTAACTCATTATTATAAAAAACAAAATAGGTTTTAACATTAATATTGTTATTTATCATTGAATTATAAGTTGATTCTAAAAGATTAAAAGTAATGGAACTATTAAATTTAGCAGCTTTTAAACATCTGTAAAAGAAATGTGAATGGACAAATTTAAATTTTTTGAATAGCTATATTATCAATGATAAGTTTATAATTTGATTCTTATATTTTAGAGTAGCATTGAATATCAATTGCATTGTTTTCTATTTTAATGAATATTCATTATTATGCTTTAGTCATTACATAGTTATTGCTATTTATGAGTAAATCCTAATTTGATTCCAACACATTAAAAGTAAAGACAAGAAATGCCAAACCATTTTGATAAGAAATGTAAATTTTTCATTTAAAACTTAAATTCAATATGGAGAAATGTTGTGTTTACATTTAAGATTCTCCCAAATTGTTACTAATTTTTCTTATAAGGATAGTATTTTAAATCAGCACTTTATGATGTGTTTTTATATAAAAAAAACTGTTAATTTTCACTTATTTAAAATTTTTATTCATATAATTTATTTATTTAAATTATGGTCTTTAGATAAAATAATTGAACATAAATGAAGCTGAAAATTAACTTTGGCACAATCTTTCAACATTTATTAACCAGTAGACTAATATGTAAATACCGAAAACTCATAGAAATTTACAATCTAATTTTAGAATTATTTCTTTTTAATATTTAATACTTTTTTTTAAACTTAAGGTTATAAGTGCAACATGCACTTGTCCTGCTGGAGGCCTCCAACATTTTGTAAGCAGGTATTTGCAACGGTTTATGTTCCAACAGAAAACAAAGATGGTTTCTGCAAAAGTGGAGACAGATCGTGCTACTTGGTATATGCATGTTACTGGTTTGCGGGTAGATAGTGAAAGTACCAGATGGTCAGGACGATGCAGATTGAAATGGCAAGATTCTTTGGAAATTGTTATTGTTTGGAAGTGCGAGTCATGATATGAATGAAATGTGTCCGCATCTGCAATGAGCAGACAACATGTTGCAAGGACAGAAATCACCACGGCACGAATTGAAGAAACTACTTAGATTGATCAACGGGTAACTCAGCTTTAAATCTCGTCAGAGCTGGGATTGAGATATGGTAGCACGCAGTATATCATTTTCTGATGTGCTGCGATATTGTACTGAGACTGGCTCAATGGACAAGGACCTGATTTCTACCTAGACAGATTAAACAAGTAGGTTCTGCATTCTCTATGATAAATGCCTAAATAGACTTGGTGATTATGATGAAATGTGATAGGTGAATATGCCTCTTAATTCCCTTTTTGTATTTTCTGTCTATTGTAAATAAATATTTTTTATTCGACTTGTAACCTTTTTTTCTGCTCGCCCCACGTAGTTATGCATATTTCTTAATGATTTGTGGATTTTATAGATGTATCTGTTTTACAGTGTTAAGCTTTTTAAAATAATTTTGTACATAAAATATTAAGAGTTGATAGGGAAGTATTTCATATATATTTAATCCTCTGATGAAATTTTTTTTACAACTTCATGAATTGCATATTTTATATTAGTGTGGCTTACCAGTATAAGATATTTGAAATGATGCTGTAATTTTGTGGTTTGCTTTATCAATACTATAGAAAGTTCTTAATTTTTTTCCCTTTGTACTAGTATGCTATTAACTGGTATACTCGTTCTTCACACGGGTGGGAATTTATATATATCAAAAATGTTATGCATGAATTTTCTCATTTTTTTCAGCATTTAGAGATGAAAAATAACAATTGTCTATAAAATATATTACATTTACGTCAAGTTTGCCTACCTACACTTAAAATTCAAATTAATATTTTATTTCATTGGTGATCAGTTTGATGAAAATGAATTTTATTTTTACAATGTATTACATGTAAATACTTTATACATATAAAGATATCTAAAATGATTCTAATAAAATAAAAATTGGACATGGCAAAGTTTTTATAAATAAGTAAATGTAAGGACTCAAATTGATATTTTAAAGACTTGTAATTCAATTCTTAGCATTTAATAATCTCCCACTTTGTGGAAACATGAAATAATATGAACAGCTATAAATGGAAATTTTTTTAGTTCAATAGAATAAGTAAATATGACCCTGTGTTAATTTATCATTGTAAACAAAATTTAAAAAAACCTCTAAAAATAGAATTGTGCATAACTTAGCAAATTAAAAAAAACCCAGTAGAGAAATTTACATGTTACTTCTATAACACTGCAATATTGATACAGTTTTACGTGAATAGATTTATATAAATATACCAAATATTAATTCTGATTTAAAAACCTGCGAAAAACATGAATTAGAAAAAAGTTACAAGACATTTGTTAAGTTTACAACAAAAATGTAGATGAAATCAGTTAGCAACAGAATTTGATTTTGAATGTAAGAGATTTAAATAACACACAAGATATATTGCAATACATGCAAAATAAATATAATGAGTTATTTCTACATGTATTAATTGTTTTAATACTTTTTTCTTAAGTTGCAATTACTGTAGCAAGTGTTGAGAGCTCTTTCAGCATATTAAAAAGTTACCTTCAGCAGTTGCTATATTAAGCATCAAACAAAAAAATTAAAACTTTTATAAAAATAACATCACGCAATAAAAAACATGTGTATGGGTATGCGACACTTGGATCACAAGTTATTATTAATGCAAATATGTACTATATTAAAAATTTACATTAAAATTTTTAATAAATACTTTTTTTATATGAAGTGCCTATAACATGTTGATCTACTTCTTTTATATTGTACAATATTAAGGAATGTACCATCAGAAAAAGTGAAATAATTTTCAGAAATTCAATTTAATTATCCTTAATTTTAAATAAATTTTTCTTATTGAATTACATATAATTTATAAAAATAATAGAAAATAATGATTTATGTATAAACAATAGATGGTTCCAAAATACAATTTAAACGTAAAAAAGTTTACTTTAAGCGTTGTTCATCTCATATTAAAGTGAGTTAATATGAAAGTTTTTGATTAATAATATTTATCCATTGGTGAAAATGAATTTCATTTTTACAGCACAATGAATTGCAAATTAGATGGAAAAAAACAATACAATATATATATAAATGAATAGTCGCATAAAATTTCCATTCACAATTAAATTCAAAATTTATCAAACCAAACAAATATTTCTGTACAATTTCAATGATGAATAATATTTATATATATATAAAAACAGCGAATCACAAGATTATTGTGTTGGACATTCCATAAACTTTTCAGGTCATAAAATTAATTGAATATATTTTGGCCATAGTATTCAAAAATAAGAATTTTTCAAACAAGAAAAAATGTACAACCAGACATAACAAATAATTTCCAGTAATTGAGGTGTGTGTGTTTTTTTTAAAATTGGCTTAAGTCACTTTGTTTTAAAGCTAAAAAGTACCCTTTTTTAAAAATGTTTTTTGGAGACAATAACAGCAAAAAGTCAGTTTGACCAGCTATTATTTCACTGTTTAAAAAAAAATTAAGAATTTAAATCTTTTCAAACTCATAATATGCCCAATGTTTAAAATTTTTTAGTCATTTTAAGTGATTTATGTTTCATAGGTTACTGCGAAAAAGGTTAGTATGGATTTGAAAATCTGTTTCCTTGTTGATTTGTAATAATTATTTTTCTCGCTGAACTTGGAAAAAACACAAGATTTTTTAAAAATATAACCAGAAATCTCAAACCAGAATCCATACTAACTTTTATAAAACATACCAATTGAGAGTATCTACAAAAACTTTCAACACTATCTTGAACAGAAAAAATTAATGAAAAAGCTTCTAAGTTACATAAACTATTTTTTAAAACAAAAATTGGCCTTGAAATCAATTTTAATTATGTAACTATAAGAACAGGATATACATAACCAAGCAGAAATAATTTTAGCAATGAAAATTTAAACTATTAAATCCAAATAAACAACTTAGTTACAGTAACACATAGCTAATTATGTACGAGATAAGACAAATAACAAGTACGAGTTCAAAACACTCAGATTTTTTGTCAGATTTTAAAAAATGATTTTATTTCCTACAATAACCGTTTCTTTAAATGATCGATCAACCATTTGAGCAAAATAAGACATTTTAAAAATTATAATGTAAAACTAAAAGAACGAAATAATCGTAGCTACTGTAGTAAACAAACAGTACGTGGTCACGTGACATAGTTTTCACGTGATCGTGACGTCACATGAATTTAGTCCATTCTT